>VZUI01037050.1:0-58036 GCA_013401135.1 Cettia cetti | reverse complement strand
ATAACAGTTCTGTAAACATTACTTTGTTTACATGAAATTTCTGACTCCAAGGCTGAAGGCTGGAAAACAAGGCGACAGAGAACAGTGCTGGAATTTTACTTATTTGAATTTCATACATCCTTCAGCTAGTCTGCTATGACTTTTCAATTATGTGATGGCACCAAAAAAAAGCCAATTCCTGCCTGGCACCTTCTTTCAGCAAGTATACCAAAAATCTGCATAGTCTTCAAGCATAAAGATGCTACACGGTACACAGGTCACTGATCTCACCAAAAAGCATATTAGTCACAATAAAAGAGAAGTCACCCTGAAGGCTTAAAGAATCAGGGGGTCCAGCCTTTTAAAAGGTGAGGAAATAGAGACTTATGTGTTTACTGGTTTTGAGTGTAATCACTCAATTTATCACAAAAGAATACAGAATTAAAAACTATTGAGGGTGGAAAGCAGCTTCTCTTCTGAAATTGTGAGGAACCTCTAAAACAGTGAAATCAAAGTTTAAACATTTTCTTCTTGTCAATCTCTAAATGAAACATTTCGAAAAAATTAGTGAAGTCGATTTCATTATTTTTTGAGTCTCAAAATTGCTAATTGTTCTGATCACTGTGTGATGCTTTTTTTCAAAAAATAACCCTGAACATTATGGCCTTCACGCTTAAATAAGTTTCAGTTTCAGGTACTGTCTGAAACCAGGCCCACCCCACAGATATGCGTGAAGCAGGACAAAGACAGATAAACAAGTTTCCTTCCCAACCTTGATAATTTACTGTAATTCTTCACAGTGAAAGGAACGCAAGTCTACTGAGATGCAGTTTATCACTCACCCTAAACAAGTTGGCTTGGATCTGTCTTTAGTGAAGCAAAATCTGAAGAAGGCAATAAGGGCTTGAGTCAAACTGGCACTTTTGTCTTTACTTTATTAGGCAAAAAAAAGCTGGCCAAATCAGCTATATGGAAAGCCATTCCAGACTCAAAACTCCTTAAGACTCTTTGAGAAAGCAATGTTTTGTTCAGAAAACAGACCTAGGTGTATGAAGTATTCCTGTTGATGAATCTAATGCACTTAGCAGAGCTGCCTCAGGTGGAAGGGCCAGACTTTGTACTTGATGAAGACAGACCAGCTCAATGAAGGATGACACAGAGTAAGATTCAGAGCAGGATTATAGGTTATGTGCTA
This sequence comes from Cettia cetti, assembly GCA_013401135.1. Classification (NCBI taxonomy): domain Eukaryota; kingdom Metazoa; phylum Chordata; class Aves; order Passeriformes; family Sylviidae; genus Cettia; species Cettia cetti. The sequence continues at coordinate 56,862 of VZUI01037050.1, read as the reverse complement.
TCAAAATTGCAAAAGAACTGTCGTTTTTCTTCCATGACTGAGCTGTAAACTTACTTTTCTTTCAACAGTCTAGAAGAATTCCAGTGAGGCAGCAGGCAAACTGTCTTCTTCAAAAGGTTTGCCCAATTTATGCTGAAATAAGCAGCCATATTTTGCACTCTGATTTTGGCAGACAAACAGAACCACTGTTCTTGGGTTTAGAAGGTGCATGAAAGGACTTTCAAAGGCAAATTGATAGAGCATCCCATGCAAAAATGATATAAAGAGCAATCTTGCTTAAAGTAATTCAAATAGCATATCACAGAGTCAGAAAAAGTTGATCTACTTACTTTTAGAACCTGGTTTGAACAAGAATCTTGCAACCATCATTCTTTAGCATTTCTGCAAGAGGTATCATGAGAAAGCTTTGAACAGTAGCACTATAATTGTATCTTCAGAAGTCAAACAGAAAAGTAAATGTTTAGGGTTTTTATTTTCAGAGTTTTAAGCAGCTAGCATCTGAATTGCAAATTTTTAGGAGTTTCAACACAGTTCTTTGTCAGAAAGGAAATCAGGTAACAGCTTGCATTAACTGATGCACTGGCTACAAATCTTTGTGTTTCTGTCTGTCTTTTTTCTGTTGTATCATCGACATTTTTTTTCTCCTCTTCTGCTGAAAAGGAGCAGTAACCAGGCTGCTGTTCAAGGCAGACATAGAGCAAAAACACTTAAACTCTTCTTAGAGCCAAGAGATCTGCAGTTAATGTCCTTGGTGAGTAAAGATTTGGTGCTTCTCCACATGACTCCCATGCTGGCCACAGCCGGCAGGAGGGTTCCAGGAATGTGAGTATCTACAGAATCCATAAAAACAAGGCTCAACATCAGTCGTCAGCTCCCCCACCTATTCCTCTGGGGGGAGCAATTACTTTTGACTGAAGACATTTATTGGGCATAGGATAAAACCTACAAGATTCAGACTATGCTATTTGGATTTTGTCTGTTTACAGGAGCTACTTTATTCTACTTGGTTGTTTCCAGTGTTTAGACACATTAGAAACAGCCATTATTGCCAAACACTGACGCTTACATTAATGGCATTCAGGAAATTCAGGAATTCATGGCTTAAAATAGACAGCAACATTTAAAAAAAAAAATCTCCACAAAGACAGAAAATCAAAACTGGCAACTTCTATTCCACATTAGACAATCAAAGGCTTACTACCCACTTTGTCAATCTTTTTCCACACATCTTTGGCATTCAGTTGCCATTGCCTGTGGCTGTGAAAGGCACCGTTGGTTGCTTGTTAGTAATTCATTATTAATATCTTCAGTCAGTTTTTACCACACCTTTTGCTTAGAAGTCAGCCACAGCCAGGGGCAGCTGCTCTGCCTGGCAGAACCCGGGAGGCAGGACCAAGCAGGAGAACCGCACCCTTCAGTGCTTCCCTCAGCTGATGACCTTTTCACAGCCCCTCCTGTAGGAGAAATGAGCCTGGACAGACTCTTTCAGCTAGGGAGGAGGTGGAGTGCCAAATCTCCTGAATGTCTAAAGAGAGGTGGAAAAACAAAGTCCTGGGGGAAGTAGTGAGAAGACAAAGCCTGAGTGTGGAGCCAAGGGACAGGCATAGAGCTCAACGATGACCGGCAAGAGGGTGGCAAACACAAGTGGTGCTGATTTTGGGTCAGACAAGAGAGACAGCCCTGTGGAGGGGATACAAGGAGCAAAGGGGTAAGGAGCCCAGATGCAAGTCCATAGCAAGCAGCTGGGAAGGAAATTGGTTCAAAAAATTGGCAAGGAAGAAAGTGAGCCAGAGGAGGACAATGTGGAAAACATTACTTTCCGTATCCTATCCCACATGGTTCCAGAAGCTCCCCATTACTTTGCTGCCAACAAATACCTACTTCAAAATTCATGACCAGTCTTCTTCTTCTACCAAGTCTATGGAGAGGATGTGACCTTCTGCATTTCCTACAGCAGAATCTTCTGTAACGGAATTACATGTTTTGATTCTTCTGCTGAATTATGATGCCAGAGGCTACGATTTCTGTGCTTACCTTGACTCTTTAAATAAAAAAAAAATAAAAAAACCCAACCAAAACCAGGGGGATAACATTAATGCAAAAAAGATCCCCAACATCTCTGCAAAACACTTCTGGTCAAAGACTCAAAACTCAAGTAAACCAGGTTTCTTCTGTGACTATAATTCTGTATTCTGATACAGGGTTAACAGATATTCAGATTGGACAATTATATGTCAAATTTACACCAGAAAGTTTTCTTATGGAGTAGGAGCTTGAGTATGGGGAGAAAATAAGAAGCTATCTGAGTATTTTCCAGAACTGGTATCAGAAAGTCATACCAGCTTGTAAAAAAACAATATTTTCATCAGAATTCATTTTCACAGTGGAAACAATAACAGAAGATGTTATTTCAATCTGATGGCTTTGCATCCACACAATTTTAAACGCTTATGCAAATAGCATCACATTAATTCCTTTCCTTTTTATTCTTGTGGATTTACAGTAATGCAGAATTAATAAACCAAGTAGAAGTCTTGGCAACAGAAGACTTTTTTTTTTTAAGCTGACTTCCAAAATGGTAAAGAGAAAATCACCATCCTAACTTTTCCCATTAAATTGTATATTGACAGGTACAAATATGCAATCACACCAACATTTATTCTCCCAAAATTAGCATTATTACTTTATTTTGTGATTCATTACAATCTGAAAATTCAATAGTCAAAAAAATAAACTAGGCATAATGTTAAAGCATTTTACAAGCAAAATACTTTACTGTTTCCATTTCAATTTGCATAGGGTGGGATAAGTGTATTGGTTAAAGAATATAACATACAGAAGAGTTCATCAAACTGCACTGCAGAGTGTTACGTTCCTGTGAGTGACAGCTATTTCTGTCAATGGAAAACCATACACTTCACCATTGACAAGACTGCCTTTCCATGACCATGATACATCACGATGGCTGCAAGCCACTGGTTTCTCTACTTACATTGTAGGTCATTCTCCTTTAAAGAAATTAAAGAGTTAAACAAGCCAGAATGCATCTATCTATGCTCATTTCTTTCCTACCTGAACAAAGGCCAGTATGGAGAGAGGGAATTTTCAAAGTCAGCTTCTGAAACAGGTTATAGTAACCTCTGTCTCTCATATTTTTAGTCTCATAGAGCTAGCAGGCTTAGAGCTTCATCCACACTTCTCTGTCTGCTATTACTGTGCATCCAGGTAAAAAAATGTACTTTTCACTTTGTAAAAAAAAACTGCAAAGAGATCATGCTTCTTTCCCACTGTAACCACATCTCTGTTCCTCCAACTGTATAATCTGGCTGTAAAGTCTCACAAAACTAAACAATAGTTGATCTAGGTTGTAATAAAAAAAAAAAGAATATTAAATACCTTTGGTAAAAATAGATATATTTAACAAGTTTAGAAAAGCAAATAGTTATATTGTCAAAAGGGGAGTATAAAAATGTACACGATAAAAAATAACAAACACACAAAAAAAATCATCAGCCATAGTAGTAAGAATAAAGGCGCTGTTCTTTTCAATGTTTGCTTCCTTAGCTCACGTTATTGTCCAGTCTTCCTTCTGAAAGGCAGGAGCTTTACCAGAGCATATGGAAAAATCCAGGCCTTCCTACCAGCATTAGACAAATTAAATTTAATTCGGAAAAAGACAGTCTGTTTTAACCCAAGTTTATACAACAGAGAACACTTTGATTTAGAGTACGTAGGAGTAGCTGAACATAGAAAGATTTCAGGTGTTTTCAACCAGAGGCCAGATGTACTCGAGCTGTAGAAATGAGACAGCCAGCAAGATCGAGTCTCCATGATGTCAGCCTTTCAAATCTATTTTTTACTCCTAAATTATAAATCCATGTATTGCCAAGAAAATTGTGGGGGACAACAACAATACATATATTTTAAATCCCTCATTGATGCCTTTCTCCCATCCTTTCACTGGGCCTCCAAACAGCTGTCACACAACACATAATCCCAGTTTGGCTTCTCCTCTTTTTAGAGCTCACTGTAAATCTTCAAGATGGAAGATCCCCAAAGCAAACAACTGAGATTACAGAAGGAGATAATGCACAAGCCCCATAATAGAATCAGCCATTGATTGAATGTGCTTTGAAAGAAAACAGCACAATTAAATCATGTTTATCCTTCAGTATTCCCTTTGCACACACAGTCACACTCCTCGTGATGTTCCAAGGGTACATCTGTCAATGATTTATGCAATCCCCGGACACCAATCCGTGGCTTCAGCTGAAGAACCTGAAGGAGAAGAAGCCAAGCATCAAGAAAACAGCAAGTGCTTCATTACACACCTAGACTGGATGGATTTCCAGTAGTGGATTGCACTGGAAAACCACTGGATGACAGGAAGGACATTAAAATTAAATTTCTTCAATAATTTCACCCACTTGTTACTATTTTTGCTTTTACCTTAAGCCATTTACAAAATTGATTAAATCATGTTGAACATGATTAGATCATGTTGCTTTACCAAAGCAGAGTCTTTCAGTTTCAGATTGCCACTTAATTTTATTTAAGAACAAACAGTAGAGTTAACCCAATTAGATTAATTCTATAATAAATAATTTTAGCCATCAATTTATAGCAATGGAAATGAAAAAATACTTGTTTCTTCATAAAGTTGATATCTACCGCTAGAGAAAGAAGAACAAAAGGTATGGTTGTGATGGACCTGAACTGTACCAGTAAATACCTCAGAAATTAATTAATAGTCGCACAGAAAAGTATATTAGCAAGGAAGATTTTTTTTTCCTTTTTATTGCAACACCTAATTAAAATGCTAAAAACAATTTACTAAAAGTGCAATACATAAAATATTAAAACATTAATATTGGTGCATTCACTTTGCTAAAAGTAAACACCTTGACTGGCTTTCAGTATTTCCAAACATACAAATGTAAAAATAGTGCATACCTCATGGTACTTTTTGGTGACTTTCGTTGGCACACATTGGCAGTCGTTGCAGCTCTGCTGACAACAGGCACAGTTTCCACCACATCGTTTCACCAGCAGGCACAGCGGCCAGAAGATGGTGTCTGTTCTCTTCAGCTCCTCCCGCAGGGACACCGAGAAATTGCGCGGGGTGCAACTGTACAGCCGCGCCTCCTCCTTCAGGAGGTTCAGATCCACCACTGCAAAGAGACAGAGAGAACGGCGCTTTCCTGATTGGCAAGCCAAGTTCATCTGTGGCAACTCTACTTCAGCAGTGCAGAACCCGGGGGAAGGTTTGCTTTTGTGCAGGTTCAGCACAAAAGTATAGTACTGCAGTTCCATCAATACCATGAAAATTAAATGGAATGATCGCTGCATAGGGACATTCACCAACTATTTTATAACTCTGGCAAAGTTGGTTCAAACTAAAGTAAGATTTGACTACTATGTTCCATGTTTTATCAAATCAACCCTAGTGGAAGTCACTCTGTTCACTAATACTCTGAGCTCCAGTGTTGCTATTCTACAGCCATTTTGGACTGGAGAAACACACAGAGAGCAATTATGAATCCTGCAAAATTTCAAGGACATTTTAAGTTCACTTCCAATAAGCATTCAAACTTCTTCCTTGTTAAAATTTCAACTATTGGTTCTTTGCTAGGGCATTGTAATCATAAGAAAGAATAAAACCATTCATATCTAAGTCACTTTTATGGACTAAGAACTTCAAGAAGTTTTCATCAGGGAATTCTGCACAGAATAAATAAGTGCACAAGATTGTGTATTTACATAACTTTTAGGAGGCTCCATTTTCTCCTCTCTCTTCATAGCAGCATATATATGAATTTCTGTTGTTCTCTAGGTTTCATTTTCTCTTGATGTGTCTTAAATAAAAGTTTCTCCTTGTAAGCAAGTAACTTGAAGTGCAAGTTAAATATATTAATATTTGGCACCAATTTCCCTATAAACTGGTTCCACTGTATCATACTAGAGTTTCACTATGCCAATGGTTGAACAGCAAGTTCAGGAAAAGATCTGAAAGAGGAGGACAAGCTCCTTTATGTTCATCTTAGCTGCATAATCAAGAGCTAACAAGCCTTGAAAGAAGCAGCTAAAATTGGGAAAAAATGAATAAGACCGGGATAAAAAGTGACAAGCAATGTAAATTGAATTTATTTCAGAAAAGTCAGACTATAATGATCATGATGTGGGATCTTTGTCTGAACTGTTTTTTCTCCATACCTACCATTAAGAAACAGAAGTGACGTCTAATTCACAGGGATACTACTCTCTCTAGCAAGAAACGAAAAGATAAGGAGGAAAAGAAAACCCTGAGATAATATGGGTATTGGGATGAGTGAAACAGAGGCCCTGAACAAAGTGACAAACACCTTTAACCAACTAGTTTTAAGCTAAATCAAGAAAAAAATAGGGAGAAAAATAATTCCAGTGCATTAATATTGCTTATAAAATACTTTAATGTCATCCATTCATAAATAAAAATATATTCAATCAGCCTAAATAAAAGTTTCTGAGCTGAATCACCCTCTAGAGAAATTTCTTTTTTTCTCTCTAGTATGTAAAGAGCCTCAAGAGGTCATCAAGGAGAACTTCAGCCTATCAAGGCAAGATAATTCCTCCTAATTCTATTTAAACATCTAAGACATGAAAAAATTTAGAAGCAGGATTTCTTTAGCAGAAATGCTCCCTGCTACTCTCCCAGGAACAGATCTTTGGGAAGGAATTTCAATCCACGTTCCTTCAAACATTTCTTTTAAAGGCCGTATCCATATACTGGCATCCATAAGTAAGGATTTATTGTTGTGAAAGGTCAGTTAAACACACTGAAGCCTTTTCTTTGCTTGCACTCACAGCAAATGCCAAGCTGGGGCACTTCATTCCATCACTATCGGGTTAACATAGGCTCCTAAATAAACAAAGTGAATTTTAAGAGGGAGGAGTGTGTAATAATGCCAATGAAGTTACTGATAGGACACCAGCCTGCCTCCCACACTGCAAGAGCATTCCTTGGAGAAAGTTGAGAGGGGAGCAGAGGAAAGGAGAGACAAAACTTCCAGAGGAGAGATTCACTGTGAGAAATCAGAAATTACTTAAGCCCTTTTGATCAGCTAATAGCTCTAGGCTGAGCCACTGAAAAGGTGGATGTGTCTACCTCCATTAATCAAGGACTGTGGACAGGAACAGAGTACTTCTTTCTTCTGTTACGTTTTCAAACATATAATAAGTGAGCTGTCTGAATGAGGATAAAATGCCTGAAGCACACTGTGAGAAGTGCTAGTTCGGCTAATACCTTCTAATGGAAGATTGTTTCTGCAGAGACTGATGTACTTGGTGCAGTGAATTTAAAGGAGCTAAACTTATGTGCTCCCCAGCCCTTTACCGTGAGATATTGAAAGTGGAAACCGGGCACTGACACCTCTTCCAGAAGGCCCATGGAGCAGTGGGAGAGAGATTCTTGTGTGGTGATGTCCTTTTCCATTGCCTCCTGCCTTCTGGCAGCAGCAGAAGAATGCATCAATTTCTCACACACAGAATCACTACGTTGGAAGAGACCTCCAAGATCATTGAGTCCAACCTGGCCCTGACACCTCAACTAATCCATGGCATCAAGTGCTACATCCAGCCTTTTTGTAAACACATCCAGGGGTGGTGACTGCACCACCTCCCCAGGCAGACAATTCCAGTACTTTATCACCCTTTCTGTAAAAAACTTTTTCCTAATATCCAGCTTATATTTCCCTTGGCGTAATGTAAAAATTTCCATACCTACAGCTAGCTGTAGTTATAGAGAAAAGGGCAATGCACTAAAATAAGCAGCATGTGACACATTTTGTCACAAAAAAGAAATTAATTTGAACTCAACCCCTCAGACCTGCAGATATTTTTTTTAAAAAAGTTCTGTTGGAGAACACACAGTCAGCTCTTAGAAGATAACTTTCAGTGTGCTGTACAACAGGATTCAGGAGAGATGAACAAATGTCATGTTTGATTTCCATGATTCAAAATGTACTTAGGTATATTGCTATGATACCTCACGATGAACCCTTGCCCTACCTTATGTAATTCAATTTCATTAAAAGGTCTGTGGCAAATTTATCTAGTGCTTATATAATCACTTCTTTGAAGTGTGTGAATGAAGCTGTTATTTTTTCAAAGACTAGCTGTCTGTTCAAAATTTATTTTAACACACTGTGGGCATGAAGCTAGATGAGACAATGTATATATTCCCTTAAAAGTGTTTACTTAACCACAATAAAAGGTTATGTGGATTTCCCAAGTGCACTGAGTTACAGTACCTGTTATAATGTGAACATTTAAACACTCCCTCAACTTGGCTTCCACTCATGTATCATGTTTGACACAAGAGTCAAGGTTCTTTTGTCTAGCACTAGTTCAGGAGGAGTGAAAGGCTCTGCAGTAGCAGAAATGGGAAACACTAAAATAAAAGTAAGTGAAGGAGGAAAAATGTAGATGCAGGTAGGCCTACAGTGAAGTGTATTTCAAGAGTGTGCCTACACTGGCACACGCAACTGAAGTAATCCATGTTCACAGCAGCCTGAAATTAATTGTGTTATGCAATTGGCAACACAATTTTCTGGCATCTTCTGGATGTGTATTGAGTACCACAGGGAAACTTCTCTCCCAAAACATTTTTCCAGCTGGATACTGCTCTCAAAGTCAATGAAACAAATTAAATTCCAGCTGGGGCACTTGTGTGTGAGCACTGATAGCAGCAGAATGGTTTTCACTCCTAAGTACTTTGGAGATGTTCCTGGGAATGTAAATTTCTCACTGGCTTCTACAATAGCTGTTAGAAAATCTGAAGCAAGAAGTGGGGTATATTAAAAAAAAAAGGTCTCATAACTGTATAAAAACCACAACTGCTAAGGACTATGCTTTGATTGGGACTATTTTTTCTTCCTTAAAGAGATTTCAGAATATGATCTAATGATTATACATAGATTTCAGTGGAAGTGATGGGATAATTTTTTTGCACAGCAAAATATATTATATTTTTAAGCATGTTTAATAGTATAAAAGAATTTAGGAGACTATATTTAGACATCAAAGGTTCTGAACTTGGTGTTTCTTCTTTCCTGACTAGGAGTTTTTGGAAGCATTTTATCCAGAGAAAACATCAGAGACAGAAGTTCTCTGGAATTTAGGTTGTCTAAATATAGTCTTTTCATACAAATTATTATGTAGGAGTAGAGGACATTTCTCTACATAAAATAAGATACACTTTTAGTACCTTGTTTATGAAAACAGGACAATAATTAAGCTTTTACACTGAAACACTTTAAAAATGAAACTGATCTAATCATGAATCAAAGAGTTTGAATAAAACCAAAAATTTTAGGATATGCACTTCGGACAAACATTTCTTAAAAAGGTTTTGAAATACAGTAAACATGCTGCTTGAGAATAACATGGGAAAAAATAAAAATAAGAAAAAGGTTTTGCTTTTCCTATCTATTGAATAGTCCTATGTCATTTCAACTGGACATATTTTCCACCTCAGGCTATTATATTACAGACCCAATAATGCAGTCTGAGGGTGGTCTCTAAGACAAATGCAGCAATACCATGATATGTTTATTTAGTGAAAAAAATCTATTTCAGTGTCTAATTAGAAGTCTCTAAAAGATTTACTCTGATAGATTTTTCCTAAGATGTGTCTTGCAGGGAGTTTCTTTTGTCTATATAGATGTTATCCAACACCCTCATTTTGTTTTTTTCCCCGCTTACTGTGTGCATATGGCATGCATTTGGCAAATACTAAAACTCTAAAATTAAGGAAGTGTTAAATGACTATCTGACAGCTTTTAAAGGTATTTCCTCCTCTTTGGCTCATAATTTATCTGCTCTATGCACAGCTATAGCAATATGGATGGGGCTCTGATCTAAGAATTATCTGTCCAACCCTTAAATTTGAGCTATAAAAGGTTCTACTTCCTCCCTTTTCTTGCTGATCAGATGATAACCTTTTAGTTAATGTCCACCAATAGGGAAGTCTGTTCAGTTATGCTTAAATGGGCAAGGAAGGTGGTATTGCCTTCATGTTATCCATCCATTCGTTATCCACAAACATGAAATAGTAGTTAGCATCTGGATGGGATGTGGCAGGAAATTCATGAATGTCAGATGTAGAAGGAAGAAAATGAGTTGCTGATCAACAGATCCACAAATTTCGAAAACAGAATCTACTTTACTTCTGATGAAGTTGACAACTGCATGATCAACCCAGATATGGACACACAGTAGTTCCTAAGGCATCATCAAAGAGAAACATTTAGGTAATTGCTCTCAATTCATTTCATGTAGAGACTGGAAAAGTTCTACGGGAATAAACAATCATTCACATGATATAGTTAGACATTACCTACCTCAAATAAAAATAAAGTTTTTGCCCTCCATAAAAAAAGAAACCCACAAATTTCAAATATGTTGCCCTGTCAAGATGCCCTGCTATTTTAGAGAAATAAAGATCTCCCAGGTTCCCAACAGGAAACTATCGTGTTTGCTTTTTTTTTTTTTTCAATTCCCCTTTTCTGTCCTATCCTGCTAAATTCCTTTAAATTTTGAGTTTAGCTATTGTCCTTTTCCAAATAATTCAACGGAGAGGACAGCTAACAACAGTGGTATCTGCTCTCTGTTCATATTCCTTTCTTGGAACCAAAACTCAAGGTGAAGAATGCTCTTAATTCTTTGCCAAGAAATCATACCCATAGAAAGCAGCAGGGCCAGACAGAAGAGTAAATTACCTCTTGACTTCCTCCCATGAATATATGCTTTCCCAAGGAGTTGCCACGTTGGCCTGTACAAATCTTCCAAATCCAGTTGCCACCGATCTGGTTCAAGATAGCGGATTAGTTCTTCCACAGTGCTAAATCCAGCGACGGCGTTGTTTAATACATCCAAGGGCAAGGCTGATGGGGGTAGCAGTGATGGGCTGGGTGCTTCTGTGTGGTGCTGCAACCAAACCCAAGAGAAGGGCACCAGTCAGAGGGTTAATGGATGCTTTGATAAAGGGCTGTACTTTACCAAGTTAATAGCTGGGAAAGTTTATAAGTGCATACCTTGTTTCCAAAGTACAGTTTATCTAACAAGACAAATGACAAGAGTCAAAAAGTACCTAATTATTCTTTAGCGATAATTGTAAACAAACTCCAACTACAGAGTTTGCCTACTTCTTACATTTCCAGCCTTGCAGCTAGCATGAGACTACACCTGTCCTTTGAAGACGTTCACTGAGTGATGGATAGGACTTTAGAAATGGAACAAAAGGTGATTTAAAAATATGGCCCCATTTACAGGCATTTCCCAAACTCCTCTAGAAATCTGAAACATTTCACATTCTGCCTTTCCTCAGAAACTTAGCCAATCTTTGTCTTTTTCTTCAATGCAAAATATTAACATACCCCAGTACAAAGACAGCAACCATTCTTTCTCTCATCTATTGATTAAAAAAAAAGTTGTGTTTCATGCAGTACTAAGAATTATGCTTCTGCTTAAACAATAACAAACAGAGTAATAACAAGATCTGGCATAATAAAAATTATTTCTCCCTTACAAAGAGAAAAATTGTTCCAAATCAAAAGTATTTAAACATTGAAACTGAGTCCTGAAAAAGTATTTTACCACAGCACAAATCTCACTGACAAACTCAGTAGACAGGAGTACTTAGTCACAGACAATTCAAGCAAAGTGAGGCATCTGTTTTTGTTCACTCTACAATTTGTTTTATTAAAATTATCTTAAAATTATGCATTGATTTGTATTTTCAAATGAATAAAAAAAGGCAGGAAGGTAAGCCTAAGTAGGAAGCTGCTTCTGAAGCACCTGAAGTTTAGGCTTTAGGCTTTTCTGTATGCAGACATTATATATGTTCTTTAATGTTAATCAATTTATATGACAGTTAAAATGTACCAAAGATTAAAGATAACTGATATAATAAAGCTATAAATGCTGTATGAATTTGTAACATATTAACCTTTATGAAATCTGAATTCAATAAACTGTTCAAGATAAATAGTACTTCTAATTACACTTTACATTGTTTTTACTTGCTACTGGATACTAATTATTTTAAAATTTAAATCCTTTGGAGAAAATATCCAGGGCAGCATAAGTGATACTCCTTCCAGTGACTAAAACTGTATCTTGGAATTCTATACAATTTATAATTTCACTTGACTCTCTCAAAGTTTGTCATCTATAGGCAGAGTTTACACATGCAATAAGGTTTTGCTCACAGAGCGGAAAGCAGAAATGACTTGATGCAAGAAATTAAAATTCGGCTTCATTGATGGTACACACTTTTTAGAACAAGCAAATGCAGAACTTCAGCATAACTCTGAAAAGTAATATCATAGCTACAACTCAGAAATGTGAAATGCTTCTTACCTGAAGCTTTCAGTCACTTTATAGTAGGTCTGTCACTTCTGTTGTAATTTAATCTATATTTCTCTAGGCAGTCCTACTTGGATGCCTCACTCCACCTGTGTGCCTGGCACTCACTGGTGTTCTCAAGGTACTCCCTGTGCTGTGCTATGACATCAATAGTCAGTGGGTGTCAGAGAGAGATGCCATTTCACAGCAGAGTGCTGGTGGGAAAGCCTCCCAGGAGGACCACTGATAATCTCTAGCTGTTTCGCTGCTCACCATTGATGGAGATAGTGATCTGATAATGAAGCAGCCATCTGTCAACTGGACATTTATTCCATAGATGGCATCACCTAATTTACTCCACAGAAATTTCTCATGTCTTCCATAACAGGTCAGCTTAAAAATAATCAACCTTTGATTTAACATATATTTATTTATCTGACAGGGGAGATACAGCGCAAGACTGTAGACATTTCTGCTGTCCAAATATAGCAGATATCCAAAATACCTTTCCTGGTGGAAACCATTTTGAAGTGATGTTCTCCAAGCTCTGCTATAATAAATACTAATTGACAATCAACAATTTTTCTGTAATAGCAACACATTCTCAACTCATACCAAGGTTTTAGGTTTGAGATCACCTTTCTTATTTTTTTTCCTAAGCATGAATAATTTCTGTCAAGATATATTTGACAAATACATCAAGTTCTCTATGTGATTCCTCTGGGGAAAAAAAAAAAAAAAGAAAGAAAAAACAAACTAACAAACAAAAAACCACAAAAAAAACCAAACAAAAAACACCCTGTGGTTTGTTTCTGTTTTTCTGCCCAGGAAACAATTTCAAATTACTTTAATAAGCATAAATATGCTTAGAAGCAAGATAGAGACAAACAGCTGCATATTTACTGTTAGTTAAAATTATTCAGGATGAAAACCAGAGCAGAAAATATTGAACTTCTACTGGCCTATACAACAGCCAAGATTGACAATTAATGTTGGATCAAACAGATTTTTTTTTTTTCAGGTTTGTTTATATTGCATTCCTGTACATGTACTTAGATCTATCAAAACAAATACCACACAGAAATCCCCTGAGTTGTTTACAAACATACAAGACAGACCAATAGACAAAATTTGGGCAACAGGTAAAACAATATGTGTTTGGAAAAAGGATGGAAATAACACAGGCAAACGTCAGAAGACAATCCAGGCCAGAATATCACACATAACAGTGGCCCAGAAAAAGATTAGGGACTAAAATGCATCTTATGGTGCTTACAATGTTATTTGCACCCTATTAAAGGAATCTAGTCTCTTTCCTAAAGGGAAAAGTGTAGGACACTATTGTAAGGAGAACAAGCAGTCAACCCTCATTGAAGGAGCAGATCTGAACAAAAACTTCAAAAAACAAATTTAAAATTATCTAGTTGAAGTTCAAGCTTAAAGTATTATCTAGTATGTAGCCTAACTTGAAGGCTTATGATTAATTTCTTGTGCTGACACGTATTTCTTGTGTTATCCCAAGCACAGTATTTAGGCCAATCCTTAGTGTAAAGTATCTGGAAGTACTATCTCCTTGCTATGCCACCATGACTGCATATGTGACTGTGGCTGCATAATAAAGAGACAAACTTCTGAAAAAGAAGCATAGACCTGCAACAGCAAAGCCATCACGGCTGAAAGCACAGCAGCTGCTAACACAACTAGTTCTAGATTCACTCTGGCACCAGGAATTTCACAGCATACAGGATTATAACACAGCCTTATCAAATCTGTAAAATGAATATAAAAGCAATTCCTAGATCTCACAAGTTCTGTGCGAGAATCTATACAACCAAATTTTTTAGATACTCTTTATTGGTTTACATGAAGAATGCAGGTAGCAGGTATAAATTTGGATATGAGACTGGATAATATAATCTTTCCTTTGCCACTATCTGTCTGTTCTTTCCTTGTGCTGTACCTGCTCCAAGAACATAATAGTACTGACCCACAATGAGTAGGTCACAAGATCTACACATGACCAGCTCTTAAGAACTATTATGACCTAAGAAAAGCCTTTATTTTGTTCCTGTTTCTCAGGAGAGGAGTACTAACACTACCCTCTTCCAGCTAAAGGAGAGGCACCAAATAGTGATGTTAGGTTGCTGCCGCCAGGAGTAAGGAATTTCATCTTTAATAACGCAAGCACTAAGTTGAGACTGGAAAAACAAAAACAAGTGAGTCAAATACTTGGCATGACAGGACACTTACAAGTACTGAATACTATGCCTAAAATAATTACCTCCCCACAAAAGAAATCCCCACTTTTTATTTTCCTTTCTTGTCTTGAAGAAAATATTGTCAAGTAGCTTCTGAGTTATGACCCATTCATCATTTAGCTCAGTTCAGAGAAACTAACAAACATCAGCACAGTTTAATCAAACTAGAAGGGACTCTATAAAAACCTCAAAGGAACCTATTCTCCCCTGAAACCCAACTAGGATCAGTAGTTTGATAGAAATAACATATTTCTTTTAATAAAATATCCTTAGAGTTTCTTTTTTTAAAAAATTAATTTACTGTAACACTCCAAGTCCTGCTTAGATTTAAAGATATGCTTTTGAAACTTATAGTACATGCACATTCTTGTAACACGTACAATAAAGAGCCTGTTTTCTTCCTTTATAATCACAGGTAACCCTCCTACTTGCATCATTAGAAGCTATGAGAGAAAGCAGATATCCAGCTCTTTCGAGTTTGCCCTCAGGACACAAATTTCTCCGCATAACAATGGCTCTTTGTTTTCTCCCATAAGTACATGCAGTAATAAGTGTGAAAAGCCTCTAGAAATCCTGACCCACCTGAAAAAGCACACACTTTTACTTGATTGCATCTATGCAGTACAAGAGAAAAAGCACTTGCAAAAGTCTCTTATTTATAAAGACATCTTCACTGTGCAACATTAATGAGCACTGCTGAGAAAGTGTTAGTCCTGTTCAAGTTGCAAGGCAGAAGAAAGTGAGATGATCTTTAGCTGGGCCTGTGTGCAAACATCCAAGTAGAGAAATCAAGTTCCAGGATCCTCTTCTTATGCCTTAAGCAAAGGAATGGGGAAAGAAAAAAAAAAAAAAAAAAAAAAAAAAAAAAAGCCACAGAGGCAGATAGCAGATAATACACAATCCATTTAAGGCTACCAAATCAGGCATAAGGCGAGCATGTTTATTGCGCATGGCAGAGATGGAAGTCACGAAGGTTGCAACCAGCTCCCATCCACGGCAGCACTCTTTAGTGCTTTAGATGAAGTTACTGTCACAGCAGCAATGATGGTTGCATGAGAGGCACATCACCCTGGGGCTGCTGAGCAGGTAGGGCTGCTGAAATAAGCTCCAGTGGCACTGAATTAAACAATTAAACATCCCTCTCTTTCAGCTGACCTTGCTTCAGGGATGCAACTTCTGCCAGTCGAATGACACAGAGGGAGAGAGGGGTACCAGCCCTCCCCCATTTAATGCTTCTGCAAATGACAACCAGACTACAGGATGACAGCACCTCTCTTTCCAGGGCCTCCAGCTCTCTGCCTTTCACAGGCTCCCCAAATTTTCTGTTCCTATAGTGTGCTACAGCCTCTTACCAAAAACTTGTTCAGGCTCTCTTCATGTGCATGCAGGGTTTTCCTTTTATCTCACTGAGGACCTCATTTGCTGAGTATCCGTGCATGACTTTGCACCAATTTACATCTTAAAGCCAGAGATGGCTTTCCAAACTCTACATCCATACTTTTGTTACTGCAGTTTGAGGATTGCTGTCCAAATAATAGGTAATCTCTACTTTCCATAGCCACCAACACAAGAAAGATCACAGAGTTCACAAGGGAAAAGAACACATTTGTGCCTTTCTGGTTTTGCCTGTCACAGGTAGGAATAAAAGAATAAAGAAGTGCAAAAGTGGATAATAGTCTTATAGCTTAACTAACAGCATAGCATTTCCTCAGGTTAAACTTTTGAGATAAAATGTTTTTTGAAAATGTTCAAATATTCCCCTTAATAGAATTTCTGTGCAGTTCACAGAGAAGGCCTGGCATTCTAATTGTGCTGGAAACAACTGCAAGATGCTCCCATGGAAGCTAGCAGCATGGAAATAGCACAGGATGTCACTAATCATTAGTGTTCCTCTGGCAAATTGCAGCTTTTTGCCTGAAGCCAATGCACACTGACACCTTTTGAAATAGACAGTATAGGTGTGAGAGACACTGAAAACAGAGATGACACATTTAGAGCGAGTTCATTAACTCTCAGAGGATGCCATTAATAGCAATAATCTCTGGAAACTATTTTCAAAAAAACTTCAGTGATTAGTTATCATAAATATCTATAATCATGTATGTGTACATAAACAGTTGTGTTTATATATGCATAAAGTACAGTTTGATTTTTTTCTGTGATCACATGTACCAATGAAAAATCACACTAATTCATTTAAAAGGCAAAGAGAAGAAAACTGATGCTCAGCACTGTGTTGTATGGGAGATCTTATTGTCAATACACTTCATCATGATAGTTTTAGAGGTTTCTGTTCCTAGGAAATATATACACAGACACAGCTATCATTCTTGGATGCAGTTGCACATTATTGATTTTTTTCAGTGCATCTGGTAAGTCTCATTGAAGCAGCACGTGCTACTTCATGAGTATTTCATAAGCACTACAATATTACCTGCCTCTCCTCTACTGGAATTATTTGGTTTTTTACAAAATGACCCAGTGATTCTTGAATTCTTTTGGGTAAGAACTTTCATCCACTGATTTATTCTGTCAGCTAATTAAGGAGAGAAGAATTGTATAAGCAACTCCACTTGAAAGCTGTGTTGCCAGCATTTTGGCAACTGCAGAGACCTCAAGCCATGAAGCATACCCTGCAAGACCCAAAATCCAGAAAGCTTGCAGGTTCAACTAGATACTTGCAATGGAAGTAAAATTCTGATGCCTTTTTTCTATGTTTCTGATGTTTTTTTAATTGTATTTGCTTGCATTAGGAATTTGTGGACAAGGTAGTGAATAGGATTCTATATAGAAGACTCAAAAAAATGTAAGACATCTCACTTCTTGAACATATTTTGACTCAGTAGGCAAAGACCCAGCCTATTCTGAAAGCAGGACCTGATGAAGTTGAAATTCACTGAGTTGAACAGGAAGCATTAAAAAGCGAACACTTAGGCTGTGATAATAGTATAGAACAAGTTATGGCATAGATTGTCTTCAAGACAAGAAACTTCAAAGTTGAATCAGTATGTCAGTTTTTACCTCGAGTTACTTCCTGAAATAATTTGGGGTTTTTTACCATTTTCAAGTTACTGTAGCTATTCAAACTTATTTTAGGTTTATTATCCCAAAGTCTGGATTCCTACTAAGTATACTTGTTGCAGAGTAACATTTTAATCATAACTACTTCCAAAATTTTAATTTTTAGTGAGCACTCTCTCCTTTTTTATACATTTCTCTCTTCTAAATGAGACTTTAAAACAAAATTTTGAGTGAGCTCCCCCCACACCACGTAACTATATACATAAGAAAAAGTCTACCTTTTGTATCCTAGTAATAACTGCTAAATATTTTGATTTCTGAACTTCAGAGTAACTTTCATTATAACATTTTTAAACCAAATTTATGAAATGCATTTAAAATTATCTGGCTGTTCCTGTCTCATGCCTGAGCACATGGGAGGACCATAACTGCAAGTTTAAAAAGCTATAACCCAGTAGATAATGCTATGTCTTGTACAATTTAAATGTTCAATAAAAATATTTAGTCTAATTCAGACCATGGGCAATACTAACATCTATATACACATTTTAAAGGGTATGAAGTGTGTTTGTGTTTATACAGATAAAGTACCTGCTGAAAATGACTGAAAGTAGACTGTGTACAGGCAAAATTAAGTACCAAAATAATTTACTGAAGTACAGTTTCTCTCATCACAAACTCATAAGATCTTTCTTTGGAGAAAGATCTTGTCATGTGCTTCCAGCAAGGTGCTAAAACAGGCAAATCCCCCAATGTCTAAGAAATCATACCCTTCGTGTCTGATGGCATTTTCTTTTTTATATTCACAGGACTGTTTTAAACAAATTAGCAGCTGCAGTGAATCTTTACAATGAGTGGAACGTGTGAGGGAACGTGCAGGACAGGTGGTGAACTATTCACATCTCATGGGCCTGCTGCTGATTGCTGCAGGTTAAGTTTTGGAAACACAAAATATTTTCCTATGTAGTTACACTGTCCTCCTTATCTTAGGGCCTTCCTTTCAACTCTCCCTTATTAACTACTCATCACCGTATTTGAGGACATTTAAAGTTTATTCTCTGCTTAATCTATCTCATTGTTAAGAAATCATTGCAGTCTTGTACCCATTTGCAGGGCAGAACTCTGTATTGATTTCTTGCTGACTTTTCAAAAAAATGGGATATTTTGTCCTCATACTGCTCTCACTGAAGAGTTAAAGTAGATCTCTACAGAGACCATTCTAAAACTACGTCAATATTTCATTGCTTGATGACTATATGAATATACCCACAATTACTTTTTTGTGTTTCAACCCTAAGATCTTTAGGTAGCTTCATTTTTATTTTGTGCTTGTACTGCCCTTGTGATTAAAGCTGTAGGGTAGATGTAGCCTTATGAATGTCTGCTCAGATCTTTTTGCAAGTAGGGTTACTGTAACTATTAATCACTACATTTATAGTTACTACTGTGACTATTAATCACTACGTCTAAAATTCAAGCAGGAAAAAGTTGTGTCTGCTATATTTATGATTTACAGAAGCATTTTTTATTATTTTCTGTAACAAAGCTCTAGTTCTTAGTTGACTGACAGTAGCTGACAAGGAATAAACAGTCAACATAAGTGCAGCTGTTCTGAATAGAAAAAAGTTTTTGTACATTCTTCCATGACAGGGGAGATGGCCAGCCATAGTTAGAGGACACCATGTCTGCAGACCTTTTTTAAAATTACTCACTTTACTCAAAACACATAGAACAGTTTAGTCAAATTTAACAACAGTAAGTGTTTGGAGTCAGTGAGTGAACTGCTCTTTAAGTTCTCTCTAGGAACTTCCCCCCTAGAAATGGGTAGGTGTTCTTAAGAAGATGTTTACTTATCCCAGTATGTTCACAAGAGGTTCAGCAAACATTAAACACTAGGAATGACCATTTGCTACAGCTGGAAAATGTATATGTGAAAGACAATGAAAATTACTTCTACAGTGAACACTACTTTAATTTGATCCTTCAGTATACATGTTAAATTGCATTCCACAACAGCTTTCTGTTCACTTCATATCACAATAAAATGAACACACCCAACATTCCTGTACAGCAGACACTGCAAATCAGAGCTTGTCCTGCCTTGAAGGTAAGAAGTCCTTGAACAAAGCATTACTTTGCAGGGAAAGAACCTCATTTCTGTCCTAATGCATCCATTCTTAGTATCATCAAACATTTCATGTTATTTCATTATATGTTATTTTATTATACTTGGATATACATTATGCACACAAATAGAATAATGTGATTGCACAACAAATAAAAGTCAAAATTAATTGGGAAAGTATGCTTAATAAGAGAAATTTAAGAAAAAGCATTTTGAAATCCCTTGCATATAGGAGTAAAATATTAGAAGCATAAATACAAAATTGTAAGTAGAGTCTGAAGCAGAATAGACAGTGTTACAGAGAAGACCAAAACCTGAATAAGAAAGGATGGGATCCTATTTGAAAAAAAAAGAAATCTCATTCAGATATTTTCAGAACAACATCATAAAAACAGATATTAAACTGCTAGAGAGGTCTCAGCTGAAATATAGTGTTCAGATTTATCTCCAGCACTTGTGAGACACAGGCAGAGAGAAACAAGATATTCACAAGCAAGAGCAGGATGAAAACTAAAGAATGAACAATGATAGAAGATAAGTGACACAACTTTCTTTCATCTCGACAAGAGCAGGCTGACAGGAGATAACAAACATGCAAAAGAGCATCTGATGATCAGCTGTTCCCTGGTCCACAAGAATTATTTAAGCATTTGAAAAAAGTTTTATACAATGTAAAAGTGTGCAACAGATGACATGGGGAATCTCTGAAATCTTCATCCCTGGACTCCAGGAACAGCACTAGAATTTAGCAAAAATGAGCTTAGTGTATCTATTCCCTGCTTAATGCAAGACAATTGTTCAGAAAAGGTCCAGTCTCACTGAGTTCTCTTCCAGCCTTGCATCTCTGTGATTGTACTGCAAAGCATCTACCTGGTAACCCTGATATTTCTAGAATATCTGTAAAATTATGCTGAGGGACATATTTTAGAAACAAATTAATTCTAAATAATTTTAAAATCTGTTTTGACTAACTATGCCAGAAGCTCTTCTGAATACATAACCAAACACTTTTCCTCAGAAGCTCTTTGTCAATTTTGTACATTTTAACCCTTTGGATTTAGTAACTAATGGTTCATATAAAAATAAATAACTGCATGCCAGTATACCTAAATATAGAACATCTGGTAGGAAAATACTTTTTTTTTTTTTTTTTTTTTTTTAAGCTGAATGTCAAACCACAAGCCCTTAACTAAAATGAGAATGAAACTACTCCAATTTTGGACATCAATTTAGCCACTTTCTCATAATGAAAATTAGGGAGTCACAGGTTTTTTTATTAAAAGTTGATTCCTTGGGAGTAGCAGAAGTTCCTCTGTCAGTATAATTTACAATTTCTTTGAAACCTCAAAATAGTATGTAATTTAACACACTTGAGAAGATGGTTTTAGTATCAGCTATAAAATAAAAGTAGATGCATTTCTGCCATGCTCTACTTTTTCAAAGCTATTTAAAATTGATCCTTCAAAGACAGTTTGAAAGCAGACTGCTTCATTCTATTTCTAATAGTCTCCCATGAAATTTGGTGCTGCTTACAGCATGAACAAATCCATTAAAATAAAATAGGTTGAATCTTAAAGCACCACTATAAACAACTGTCTCAGCCTGATTCTTGGTGTTATTAAAGAGGAAATAAATCTTTGAAACAGTCTAATTACTTCTACTATAATGAATAAATATACATTTTCCTTTGTACATTCCTTTTCAGCCCTTTCCTTGACAAAAAAGAAAAGAAGGAAAGATGGCATCTGCCAAGCAATAAACCCACAGTACTAACAAATCCAACATTTTGTAGAGAAAATACCTTTCTCCTGAGGACTGCTAGTTAATCAGTTGTCTTCCATACAGCCTGATATCTTCAGTTACAACAATGTCACTGTCCACAGATGTGACCAAATTATCTCTAATTAATCTGATGGTCAACTAGAGCAAGAATCTTGATATAGGTGGATAGATAGATAGACAGACAGATAACTATGTTCATTTGGGCTTGCTATTAACATAGTATGGGTATGAGTACTCTTTTTAACAGGAATGATAGAAAATTATGCTGCTTTATGTTCTCAACCAGGCCATTAATTTTCCTTGTAACATTTTAAACAAGTCTATTCAGGCATTGTTTGTGGCCCCCATCCTGCCACCAGGCTGTTTACAGCAGTCACAGTGACTTACAGGGATGTCCCCAAGTGCACAGACCTTCATCTGGTTTCCTCCTTGCACCCTACTCTGGCTTTGCACCTTCACAGTGCTGGAGAGCTACAACACCTGCACAAGAAAGAAAGTGATGCACACTAACTCTGCACTAATCATAACCCATTTACCAACGGCTGTTATCTGCTACACCTTACTGTTTTGAAAGAGATAAAGTTTTTTTTCAATTCTGTATTTCAAAAGCATAATTTTAAAAGAGTTGAAAAGCCTTTTAAAGAGGCACCTCTCATTCTATTCCCCTCATGTACCCTTTTAAACACCCATTAGAAAAAAATAATATTTATGCTCTGAAACATACTTTTCTGCTTGTATATATACTTAACATATCCCTGTGTCTCTTATTTCCCCATTCACTGATTCAGCAATACTGTCAGTTTCTGATGATTTAATGTAGAATATATGGAGCTAATTGCAGAACACAACACATCAAAAGCTGTGGTTTTCTAAACTTTAATTAATTGTGGTTTCACAAGCTGCTATTCACTGCAGTCTAGGAAGTGGCGAGATGTAGGGCTTATTATCAGTTAAAGTAAAAAGTAAAAAGTAAAAAGTAAAAAGTAAAAAGTAAAAAGTAAAAAGTAAAAAGTAAAAAGTAAAAAGTAAAGAGTAAAAAGTAAAGAGTAAAAAGTAAAAAGTGGGAGGCACTGATTACACCTGAATTTTCCAGCTCATAAGAAATATGACTCTCTGTGAACTTTTGTAATGTGGGGTTCAACAGAGAGAAAACAAAGTGTTTTGTTTCCTTACCCTACTGGACTGAAAGACATTGGCTAAACACAAGTTTATCTTTTGACCAAGTCAGAAAATCTACTTCACAACCATGTCCGTGAAAATGCTCTTTTGCATCCCCAACAAAGGACTATCTCAGAAATAAGCCAAATATTTGTAATATTGTAAGCCAATATTTATAATTTAAGATGATATTAAAAAGGCATTATTGACAAGCAATGATCACTGAATATATATTGTGGTGTGATTTTTCCACGGCATGATGGACAGACGCTGCAAGAAGAGGGCAAAAAAAGAAAGAAGGGGGGAAGTGACTTTGTAAGGAAAACACCAGTCAAGAACACTCACTGAAGATCTCTCTGCATGGCTAATTCTGGTGAGTTTTCTCCCCTCTACCCTACACAGTGAAACCCCATGAGATGATCTGTTTGTTTAAACAAGTAAAAACACATACTGAAGGTCATAAATACCAAAAATGAAACATAATTGAGGTGTTCTGCATGAATTACACTTATGAAGCAACATTAAACAAGTTGAGTAAAGTGACTGTGGTGACTGCCACGCTTTGCTGAAGGAAGTCTTAGTCTTGTATTTGAAGAAAATATTTTCTGTTTTTGTAAATGTTTATACATTTGAGATACCTAATTGCCAAGAAGATAGTATAATCAGGTTCTTAGCCTTCTTTCATTATTTATTATTTATTATTTAATTTGAAGCAACTTTGCATCTTTGAGATTATCTGTGCAGTCTCAGTGGACAAACAAGGATTTGAATGAACAAATTAGAATGCATGAGCACTAACCACTTGGGGAATGGGAGGGAAAACAAATTGTCATTTCAAGTGCATCACCATAAACTTAATGTAAATTGCCTGAATTTAGATGAGTATAAATTCCCCTTGTAAGGTTATGTTTCAGTTAAGAAGTCAGAAGAGGCATTTTGCTATTTAACAAGTCAGATTACATTCTCTTCTCAAATGATATACTAGTATTAGATATGGGTTACCTTAGCAACTATTATGTTATCAAAGAGAATTCTGAGAAACTAGGATGCTTTAGTAAAACTAAATAAAACATTGACAACTCTTTTATTTTACCTCCTACAATTCAATTTCTCCCACAGAAAATTAAACCAATTTTTTGGGATAATCACTGACTGGAATCTCAGAATGAGAGCATCAATACTGTTTTTAACCTGATGAGCATCAAAGTTTAATTCCTGCAAGCAATTTCTACTTCATTACTGAATCTGGTCCACAGTGTATAATTCACTTAATGAGGAGATTAGAGGAATACATAGATGCTGGGTAGAACATTAATCTCAGTTAAGCTCAGTTAAACAATTATTTGTCAATTAATTAATTACTATTTAAAAAATTTAAAAAACACCAAAATCTATTTGGGATTGAGTAATGTGACTATCATTGTGATGGTGTGGTCGTTTTTCAGACTCACAATACCCAATAGTTCCTGATCAAAGCAATAAGAACTGCACATTTAAAAATCTGTCACCAGTCACACTGTAAATGACAAAAGAACTAGAGTCAAAACTTCCACAGATTTCAAGCCTATAAATTGGAAAGTATATGATCATTATGGAAATTTTAGTAGTGTTGTATATGAATAGAAATAACATTAAAATTACATGCAATAATAAATTCAAGTTGGTGCATTTTTAAAATAACTTTAAAATACAGTTATTCATCCAATAAAGCCCACAGGAACACCTTTTGCAAACAAAATGATCTAACCATGACACTTAAGCACTGTAACAATTGCCAGTTATCACCCTTTGGGTAACTTGACTATTATTTTGTCTTTCTCCTCTGAACCTCAATACCTGGCAGAAACAAGCTGCCATCCTTTTCCTTCAGAAAGAAAAATAATGGAAATTACCACTCTGCAAGAAGCCATGGCCTATGGCAGACTGTAACTGGGGACAGAACACTGTGCACGACAAAGTGCTGTTTATACTCTCAGAGGAGGATATAAAAGATCTAAACTGAAAAATTCACATGTTGTAATCCATGCCAGATGTGTTGCTTCCTAGATTTCTTGGGGGATTCTCTAATTGCTTGATTACTAATTCTCTAATAGCTCCATTTGGAGATTGACTTTTGTAAGTATTTAACTAAGGACAATGGAGAAGTCTTTCAAAAGTAATTGTACTCTCATAATTTATTAGGGAATCTAATTTAGAGAAAAATTAAGAAAGTAATGGTGTTATTAAAATCACTTTTCTCTGGTTTCAGATTTTCATGATGACTACATCTTAATAGTTTGTTACCCTTTCAAATATGAACCACAAAATTTAGGCCAGTTCTATCTATAAAGTATCCATTAGCATTTTTGTATAGCACTGATTTAGTAAATTGTGGCTTTGTATGACTTGCTTAATGATGCTCCTTAGATGGACATAAGTGTTTTAAAATTATGAACAACTTTTTTTTCAAATATTTTTGAAATAGCCTGCACAGAAAAGTTGGTCCTGTTCACACTTTGATAGCTTTTAATGGATTGATTTTACAAACTCCTTTGTAAATTGTAAGTTTCAGGTGATGAAATATCAAAGTTTATAATGGAAATTTTAAGATTTCTTTTCCCTCTTTAACAGCAAGTTTGTTTTCCGATTTAAAGAATGGAAAAACTTTCGGAAAATTTTTAGTTGTCTTTGTACTGTTAACTTGACCATTTATCTTTGATTTTGGATGAAAAGCGGAGCTATACTCTGAAATATTTTTATCAGCAAACAGTTTCAAAACACTCTTATGAACCTTAATTCCACATTAATTTTGCATCAAAGATATTTTGGGCACCTAATTACAAAAGGATTTTTTTCCTACATGAAAAGTGCCTATGATTTTCTTAAGCAGAAAGGCAATTAAACAGAGTAAATATAGTATTTAAAGTTAAATATATTGACAGAGTGCAAACAGGAGACCTACGACAGAACATACTTAAACTAAAAGACAAGAACTCCAAACCAAAAAGCTATTACACAGATGACTTAATAACAGGAAGTATTTTATTATTAACTTTTGATTACCCAGAACACCTCACACTGAAAAGCGCAATGACAAATATGCACACACAAATCAGAAGAGTTCAGCAGATCAGAATGATTTCAGAAGATAAGCAAGGGTAACCCCATTAACAGCTTACATATTACAAGTTTACAGGTAGGTGGCTAACTGTCCTTCCAGTTAGAAAGTTAAAAACTATTTGGCATTTGATCCTTTTACTCAAGAAATATAGATGATGACTGAGAGGGTTTGATAATTTGGTTCAACTAAGTTGTCTTACTCTCCTTGGCTACCTAGCCATTTTGATTCTGTCAGTCAGCAGGAAAGTTCAGAGTTGGTTGCACAAAGTTAGCAAAAATTTGTTTTCAAATATATTTTAAATCTTAGGGGTTTTCAAGCTTCAAAGACAGTGGCCTTTTAAAAACCCACACAAAGGCACAGTAAAAAAAAAATAGTGAACATAAAATATTTTAAAATTCAAATTCAGGAATTTCATTTACTATGCCAACCAACTATGAAGATACTGATTTCTAACAAAATTTCCTTAGCACAGCATCTGTCTTTTTGAAGACGGTCACGACTTTTTAAAGGGTGCTTGTCATACTATTAGAAGAATATTTAGAATAAGAGATGTCTATCTACAAACTCTGAAGCTGAGTGGTACCAAAAGACACCAGAGCTAGATACTGAACCATAAATCACCATATTGATTTAATTATCTACACCACTAGACTGAAAGTCCCCTATCCTCCTAATACACTCAGACGAGACCAAAAACTGCTGTAAGGGATGTCAGGGTAGAGTTATTGCAGAGTTCCCCCAAGGAACCCTTTCACAGCTGAAAGAGAAAGGCTGTTAGAATCCACCAACATCCACAGTGCCTGTATGATTACATGCAGAATTTCTTGGAAGGGCTGTGTCATCTGCTTTTACACCTCCACCTTTCCAGTGCCTTTACACCTGGTCTTTCATGCATTAAAACATGCCCTTCAATATGAAGCCCAGCATTTTATTTCTCCCCATAAATCATCTTTACTATTTTTTTCCTGTGATTTATTGCTCAGCTCAAAATCAGAGTGAAATTAATAGTCAAGCATCTGGAAATGTCTTTTGCCAAACAAACTGCCTTCCATTTCCACATGCAAGACTTTTAAATTTAATTTTGTTTTTAAACAACTACAGTTCTTCAACAACATTAGCCAGCTAGGAGCAAACATGGAAGCAGCCTTCCTGAATTTCTTGTCTACTTCCCTAGGCTGAGATAATTGCAAAAACAGATGTGACTGCTTTGTGATTTTCTAGACTTTCCCATGAAGACAAAACAGAAAGCTTTTCAACAACAATCCTGGTTTCTTCAGCCAAACCTTTCATCATCATCATTAAAAAGGTTTTGAGCACTTAGAGAAGCTAACAAATGACAGCTCATAATCCCCATCTGTAACACCAGAGGCCAGGTAGTGCAAAGACAAGGCAGGTGCAAATTTTGGTATTCCCATAGTGCTTATTATCTATCCCTTTTTAGAAACAAAAGGATTTGTCTTAACACCACTACCAATATCCCACATTAATCTTCCCACAAGCGAACTCTTACCCTGAAGCTACTATACAGTGTTATTACTTTGTCAAGAATTTTTCTCCTGAATTTAAAGAGGTACTTCTACCAACCTCTGGAGCTAGATTCTGCAGTGAACCATCTACAGAAGTTGCTCTGCAGCTGAGTTCATCGCAAATGTCTACAACTGTCCCCATCAGACCTCTACCATGTGAAAAATAAGTTAAAAAAAAATAAAATTGAGAAGTTGCGCTCTTCTATCCGTGCTTCTTTCATTTCATTTCTGCTTTTGCCTATTTCTATCAGAATCACGGTAAGAAATTTAGCACGGTACACACCACTCTAATTAGTTACTGCCTGTTTTGCTGGGGTGAGGTAATGGATAGGATTGTGGCATGACTAAGACACTAATACTGAATATGGACAGAACAGGAATGCACCTAAATGGCATAACTGAAAACTATGGTGGTGCCTGAAACCTAGTATCAAATGTACATTTGCTTACCTTTTTTTCAGTTAGCAACCACATCAGACACGTCTCAATATTTGAAAGAGAAAAAAATCAGGACTGTGCCAGTTACACAGGGGATTACTCTGAGAATGGGATAGAATCTCTTTACTTTGGAATTTGTAGAGAAGCCATCAGCATGCTTTCTCAAAAAGGTTGATCCTGAAAACTGGAGAAGGGATAGCAAACTAGAGGATTCTGTAGTACTTAAAGTATAAAAAATATGGGTTGCTAAAAAAACTTTGAGGGAGAGGAACGTATTGTTGGGAGTTCTTTGGGTTTTTCCTTGGGGTTTTTTGTGGGACTTTGTGTGTGGACTTTTTGTTGCCTTTTATTGTTCAGTTGTGTTTTTTGGATGGTTTGGGTTTTTTAAACCAAACATATCAAGTGAAAGTAGCTCATAAAGTATTTAGTAAAGGATTAAAAGAAAAATTACAAATAACTGAGACACTGCAGAATAGATATGATCAATTAGATTGAACAAAAAACCTTGAACCATGACTACAGAATAATCTTGAAAGACTAAAGGAATATTTCAACAATACTGTAAAATATTTCCATTGAAGTAGCATCCAAAGCTCCAACTACACGACATCACTGAGTTTACAGCTGGAGTGACATTTTTATATACATACAGACTGCTCTTAAGTCACAGCCTCACTTGAAGTTTTCGTTTTGTTTGAGGACCCTCACAGAAAACCTTTAAGTTTTTGAAAACAGAAGAGCACACAACATTAAAATTTACACTAGAGCAGTACAAACAAGTAAATGATAGACCACATAAAACTCATTTCCAAGTTAAATATGCATACAAAATCTTCTACACTGAAATGCTATGAGGCACTAAAAAAAGTTTTTAAATTCTAAAAAAGAGTCCTTTACAATATAAATATTCATTACTAAATGGAAATTTAATAAAAGCCTTTGGGTAATTTATAGAAAATGAAGAAAAGAGATTCTCTCATGTATTTGAAATACTTTCCCAATACATTTTCTAAACTTTTTCACTTTTTAGGGTATTTAATTGTTTCCATTGAATCATTCTATGGTCTGCTTTCAAGTGGGAGGAGAGGGTTAATATGTGATCAAAGACATTATGTGAGACAAGGAGCAATAAAAGTTGCCTGCTTATCCTTAAGACTTGTATTATCCCAATTCTTGTTTGTGGTAATAATTTCTGCTTTAAACAAGTTGGCACAGAGTGATCTAACTTGGACATACTGCTCTGGACAACTAAAAGGAGAGTACTTTTCACCAGCTCTTGCCCATGTCATTTGTTGTGATTTCCCATCAACATTTTCTTTCAAAAAAACAGGCCCAAACTCAAAAACCTAAAGAGTTTTAAGACTTATATTAATGTTGCATTAAACCCCCACTTTGATATTTGTTGGACACTCCTGAATTTTTCAGGAAGAAAACTTGCACAGACCTTGTTATAAAGAAGAAAACAGCAAAATGTAACGTTTGCAGTAATGCAATTGCATTTAATTTTGAAATTATTGCTACCTATTTAGAAATAAGAAAATTAGCTGACGTTTTATCTCTTGCCTCAGTGATATGGAATGTAATATTCAATAAACTTCCTAAATCAATGAATTTAAATCTTAGTTAAATATGTGACAGATTTGTAAAAAAATTAATCCAAGGAAGCTGAATTACTTTTTTCCACAAACAATGAAACAATGTGATTCTTATCAGCCTGAGCCATTGCAAGACTAATATCCCAGAAAAATACAAAAGAAATGGTTTATACTACATGTACTACATGAGAAACTGCATTCAGATTTTGGCCCAAGGAGAAAGGAACTTTCCTTCAAAGTACAAAATTTGCTATCAGATAAGTATACTCACTCCTTTTAAGAACTAAATGACAACACCAAAATGGTTCAAAATGTCATGCTTCCTTTTAGAGTCTCAGAAAATCCTCACTGATACCTCAGGCTGTGGAGGTTAAGGATACACTTCTATGGACTTTTTTGCAGGTCCAAAAATTGTGCCAGATTCCTGTCTAACCTTGTCTCTCTTCAAGTCTGCTTCACACACACAGATCGTTAAACTTTTTATGGTGTCCACATAACAGAATGATATGGTCACAAGAAAAAAAAGGCGTAATGATTTAATTAGAAAAGATACTTCAAAGGTTTTTTTGCCTCAAAGATTTTTTTTCCCCAGCACTCATTTTAGTCCCATGGATACTAGCCACTCTCATTTTGAACTTTTTGCATTTTTTTGGTTAACTGAAGCATTTCACTCCTATCCATGTATTTTGGGGTAATATTTAATGTCTCATCTAAGAAATTACCTCATCTAAGATGTTAAGCAAAATTTTAATGCAAAATAGAATCTCCAGGAAAATAATTAGTACCAAAACATCTTTGATTTACAAGAATTTTTGGCACACAAAAGAAAATTAATACATGGAATTTGCACACTGGAGCATTTTTAGTAGCCTGTTCAATTATTTAGACTAAGGTTTCACTGTACCTAATCAGTGGAAACTCTGAGCACAGAGGTTTTCTTTTAGAGTCTTTCCCACCACAGCTCTTTTTCACTTCATGTAGCATTGCAAAGTGCTACATAACACTCATCCACTCTCCTAATTCTTCTTACCTCCTTGGCTTAAAAAACCCTGAAATAATTTTATTTCTAAAACCTTTTGACCACTTCTAAAAAGAGTGTAGAAAAACCTTTGTTTCGGAGATCAATAATGTCCTTTACAATGTTTCTGGATGAATTTCCAGTTATTTCAGACACAGTTAAGCACCCCTTGGGCTTCAGCACAAACACTTGAGAAACACACCTGATTGCTGTGAAATCTGTACACTTGTGAGAGGAAGTGAAAGCAGGGTACGAGCTTTCCTCTCTGTTCTAGTTTTATGCACTTTTTAAAATTTTATTTGCCTGTTTCAGTCAACAAGCTCAATTAAAAAGGTTCCACAAAAAAAAAGTAATGTTCAATCTTTAAAGAGCAAAGCTTAGCCAATCTGGATGAAATAAAGGAAGTATTATTAGATAGTTCTAAAAAGAATATGTATTTAACCTTCATTACTGCTAAAAGCAAGAGTAATACTAACAAAATCCCTGCATCAAAAGGGAAAAAAGAAAAGCAAACCAAAGCAGACCACTCTTTTGGATTGACACCCACATAGCCAAACAGGTACTGCACCAAAATCCCAAACCACCTGCTAAATCACTTTTAAACCAGGTCAGTCTTTAGACAACTTCTTGGAGTTTCATCTTGGCTTGCATAAAAGAGGGTTAAGTCTGTTATTTTCAAAGATCTTTGGCATGATCTTTGATGACAAATGACATGCTACCATATGCCAAAAGAGAAGGGGAATACAGTCACCCCCAGCTTCAACTTTAACTGGAGCTGCTTTGTTCTGAGTGCCCTGAATAATTAATAACTACTTTGGCAATCAGTCATGCATTCCTTAATGGCACCTCAGGCATCAAGTATCCCATTCACCCGCTCCCCAACTAACAATGGACTTTATTACATCAAGTTTTTTCTGCCAAATTTGTAACTGACATAGTTTAAACTAAACAAGTCACTAGGAAGACTGAGGCCCAAATGTATATTATGAGAGTTTATAAGATTTCCCTCAATTTCTTGTGGCTACTATGCAGGGCAAAGGAGAAGAAGAGGAAAAGAAAAATATGGATTGTTTTTGCAATGAAGTTCTAGGGGGGTTTAGGTGGCAGAGTGCTGCCAAAATCATGACTTTTAATAAATGGATGGCTGGTCAAAATTGAGAATTATCACTAGGCAGCCCGAACTGAATAAAGCAGCTCACCAGTAAGCACAAAGTGACAGGGCAGAGCATGAAAGAGTGACTGAGAACAACAGCTGTGCTAAAAGGAGCATAATCATTTTGGAATAACGAAACTATGTTTGCTTAGTAGGAATAACCTTTTTCAACACTTGCATCCACTTCACAGAATTGCAGACAAAATTAACTTGTAACTATAAAATAAAGGCAAGAAAGTGAGAGTAAGACCAGAATTACAGAAAGTTCCAGATGCAGCCACAGTACTCAACTTAAAAGGGAAGAAATTAAAATTATTAAGCTCTAATTAGTTACAATCTGAAGACAAGCACAATTTTTTCTTGGGGAACAGTCTGCATGTATACTGTATGTGCACTACTTTTATTCAGTGTCTTCCAATCCCATATCAAACCTTTCTAGAGAATGACATTGCATCCACTGACATTAGAATGGCTGTGAGTCCTTTCTTTAGAGTGACTAAATCCTAGAAATAAAGTAATCAGATTGATAGCCATTCTCCTACTACTTATCATGTGAAAAGTTGGTTTGAAATATAATATGCGAAGTAAAAAGAAACCAAGCTTAAAAAAATTATATATATATATACACATATACACATCTATATACACGATAAATTACAGGAGATCTAAACAAAGCCATTTCTCTTGCTCTTTAAAAGACCTGAAAATGTGTCCAGTGCCCCTCTCTGTGTGTGGCCTTCAAATACAGAAACAAGCTTGCACTGTTTTATTTCAGTTTTGCTTCCTTTCTCCCCAAACAATCTCTCACTGCTAGTCTACCAGGCATCTCCCCCTCCCCACTACTTGTCAAAAAAAAAAAAAAAGAGCAAAAAGAATTAACTGTTTAGGACCAATTAGTTGAACTGAATCTCTTAGCGAATCAGTTATGATTTTGCAAGAATTATTTAAAATCTAAGCTCATTCCTATAGCTGACATTTTTTGTGGGGATGTGGGAGGAGGGCTATAAATTTTATTTTCTCTTGGAAAGCTGGATAACTTTATAGTAGTAAAGGAAACTACTTTTTTTGGCATTGGTTTTCAATTGCTTTGGGTACAAGAAGCAGGTTTAATCCTGGAACTAAACAATATCTATTTAATTTACAATCTGCTGTCTGAAATGTGTAATTGTATTCTGCATGACTATTAGGACTTTTTTTTTTTTTTTTTTTTTTTTGTCGAAAAAGATCACAGCTCTTTTAGAGGGAGATTTAGAAATTATGTGATAAGCAGTTAGTATACTGCACATTTCGGGGCTCAGTCCAAATTCTCATGACAGCAAGTGGGCTGCTCTTGTTCCTTGAATGTGTTACGTGTTAAGTATTTTGAACATTAAACCATTGTTTTGTGAGTTCTGGTAATTTAAATTTTCTAATGGGTTTTCCCCATCAAATATTAAGGAATAAACCCACTCCATTTGTACAGTGTGACACAAAAATAATTATACATATACTCCTATTTTCAGGTGCCTTTGTTTAATCAGTTCCACAGGATCCTACATAAGTTAGAAAGATACACAGCAGGTAGGGTGTAATACTAGAGCTGTGACAATGGAATTTGGCACCAGCCCCACAAATACATGTATTTAGTGATTTTCTTTTACCATTTTCTAAAAGTAAACATACTTATTACATTCTGCCTCCGGGTGTACCGAAGTTTAAACCTGGCCTTATTTCAAGTTTGGAGACTGACATTTTATTTAATTTTAAAGTTTACCATTTTTGGGTCATAGTATTCTACTAACAAAAGTTATTCTAACTCATAAAAGAGTCAAAGATGCAGATCAAACCTTTAGACCCTTTAGAAGTAGTTCTTCCTTAGGCATAAGTAGTTAAAAATATTTATAGGAAAACAACACACATAAAAAAAAAAATATATATATATATATATATATATATATACACACACAAACATCCCACCCCCACTGCACTACACTGACACCATCATCAGCATGCTAAATATATTCTTCTCAATAACTGAAATTGTGCCAGTGGGGAGAGAAGGAGCAAAAACAGCAGAAAAATAAAGCCAGCCAAGTGCATTCTGAGTGAAGCACATGTCAGTGGGGTTACAACATGGATTCTTTTGATCAATTTTTTATTGAGCTTGGAGGTATTTTCCACCAACCAAATACCACAGACCATAGAACTACTTAGGAGTTCCAAAGCGAATTATGAGGAATTTAACGAAAAATACTCCTTACTCTCTTTAAATATGGAATACCTATTTGAAAACAAGTCAACTCCTATTTTCCTCCATTTTAATGTTTCAGGACATTATCTCATCCTTAAAATTCTGTAAATATTTTTCTTTTTTTTTTGCTATCACAGGTCTTTCATTTCATGAAAATAGTAACAGAAAACTGTTGACTGTGAAATTAGTAACATTTTAGACAATGACTAGTTTAATATCAGTAACTTACAAACTTTAAACATTCAAGAGAAGCCTAAAGTGCAGTTTACAAGGAAAATGCAGTGAAAAATAAATATTATAGATTGTCTGCTTTGTCTCTATAATAAAACTATTTAGAATCATAAGAAATCTCCTGTTTGGGAACTAGGTATAATCATCTGGTTGACTAAGTCTAATAGCAGCTGACTAATAAAAACACTAATCTCTTCAGTTTCTTTTTTGTAACTTCCCAATCATCTTTCAGTATCACACTGCTGATTCATAAACTGACCTGTCTTTTTCTCAAAGCTGGAATTCTTTTTTTTCCACACTACAGTATTAGGAATGCAAACATTTTACTGAATTTTCCACACAAACAACTGAGCCCACAACTTCCTAGTCCAAACCCATCCAAAAAAGAACCACAGGAACACTCAGTAAAAAACAGAAACAAAATGTACAATTCAGGAAGACACACTGCACACTATTATTATTAAGAAATAAACAGTAATTAATCTTAAACTATTAAAAGATTCTTTTGAGCTACCACTTCAAAGATTTTGTATCCTGAAATGTCTCGATCTGAAACATGTTACTTACTGGCATAAGAAGTGTATAATGGATGCAGAATCCAGGTTCAGAAGGAAAATATTCATCAGACACAAATCTTATTCTGATCTGGTTTCCTTTGGAGATTTGTCTGCTTGGCACAGTACTGGAACCACACCAGCGCCCTAAAACAGTGCCATCACTAGGCTCTTCAACTTCTACAAAGTCATACCTGAACAGAAAAGAAAAAAAAAATGTTTATTTACTGATAAAAATTCTATAAACTGTCCAATTTAACCAATAAACTGACTCTGCAATTTTTTATTTTTTTAAATGCTAAAAGTATGCAGCCAAAGCCAGCTATTTTACACTTAGCTCCCAGGTTGCTACTGACTTACATACATAATAAAATCATGCAGTGAGGTCAAATAAATAAAAGCAGAGTTAGCATTCTGAAGAGACCCGAGTGTATAATCTTGCTTCTTGTACAGAAAGAAATTACTACATGCGTGACAGAGCAGAAAAAAAATCAGAGAAAAAAAAAAAAAAACTGTAATTGCCTTAGTGGCACAGTAATTCATGCTGCAATGTGACCAGCAGTACACTGCATGCCACCAGTGAAAGTTTGGGGCTTTTTGGTATTGAAAACTTGCTTTCCTGGAATACCAGAGGTGAATAACTTCCTAAAGGTTAAAGTCAAGGCTTGGAGAGACTTGGAAGGAGTTTATGCATATCCCAACAAATCATTTGTTGAGCAAAGACCTAGACCTCACTGCATGTCAGAAAGAACCTGGTACTGTGGAAATATTGACAAGAGACATATGAGTAGGGAACTCTGAGAGAATGAAACATATTGAGTTTGATTTAGTTTCCTTGCTTTTAGAATGTCATCTGGGTATCCCTGGGGATCGGTGAACAGCTCCAACCAGATCCATGAAAGGTAGCTAAGACATGACAGTCAATCATCAACAAGCTTCAGTTTGGCATACAAAGGTTCTCGTTTTCACTGGAAATGTTTAGGGGGTTCCCAAGCCATAAAAACAT
Organism: Cettia cetti; assembly: GCA_013401135.1. Lineage (NCBI taxonomy): Eukaryota > Metazoa > Chordata > Aves > Passeriformes > Sylviidae > Cettia > Cettia cetti. Next base: position 21,283 of record VZUI01037050.1, on the reverse strand, counting down.
GGAAAGCCGCTGCTCTAGAAGGGACATCTGGTTTCAGTGCTTTAACCTGCTTCATGTCAGTTCCCCAGCCGCCCACTGACAGAATAAACACTAAGCATTTCAGCTGCATTTTCCCTGCTTCAGCTTCTGATTCCCCCAGAGCCCCAGTGGCAGCACAGCCCAGTGGTTTGGGAAGGTGAGTGTGTGCTGGTTAAACCAGGGCAAGCACTCGGCTGTTTTCAGCTGCAGCTTCCTGAGCCAAGATTTTTTTAAACCACAATTTGTATCCTAAGTATGAGCATAACAAACCTCTAAGAAAGTTTTGAGGTTTCTAATATTTTTATGTTCTCCTGCATGTGCAGTCATATATTAAATACATCTCACATAAATCTAAATTTGTAAATAGCAGAGTCCTTTTCAAGGGTACAAACAGTCCTACCTCTGATGATAGCAAAGGCTTATATTTTAAAAAACATGCACACACACACTCTCTACCAAATATGCCAAACTATATTTAATGTGAAAATTATTACCTCATAAACATTTTCTACTAAAGCTTTTTCTGGATTTTTTTTTTCAGTAAATCTAATCTTTATAATGATTCCCAGTTCCCTAGTTAGACAGCAGGCAATAAATTCTTGTGTTGCATGTTTGTGCAAGACTGACTTGCACATTTATTATCTCCAGTTAAAGGACCACTATTTTTTCCACTTAATTAAAAATGAATGCAATGAATATGCTCATTAACTGTGTTCAAAATCCATTACTGCCATGTAGCACAGTTTTAAATCTTTGTTGAACTTATGATACTAATTACTTTATCATTATCTTTTTTCCCCCAAACACAAACTAATTCCTTTAACAGATCCACCAGTGTTTTTACTTTATGATCAGGTATACAACTTATTACAAAGGCAATGTGTACATTAATTGCACTAAGGCCTCAGGGCTCAACACATTTATCAAATTTATTTGGAGTGCTGAGCTTTTTTCCTTTTCAAAATCAACTTATGAAATTTCTAAAGATAACTTTTTTATTTTTCAGTTAAGAATATGAAATAATTACCTATCTTTCTGATTTTTAAAGAGTGAAATAAGGTAATATTTCTATTTATTGACTTAGGTTTAAGATGTTGAGGGGAGTGAGGGGGCTTAGGGGGCTTAGTGCCTCTACCTAACTTGCAGTACTTTTTATTGCACCCTTTGGTCTTCTGGTACACCTGAAGTAAAAGAGAAACTCAAATTCCACAGTTTAAACACTAGACCTTTCAAATAAAAGCTGATTAATTCCATTAGGAGAGAGATAAACTTGAGGGAAATAAATATTCTGAAAAACCAAATAAAATTCAGCTTATATAATGACATTTTTAGCCAACAGCTTTATTCCTGTCAGTCATCTAGGCTAAATGTGCTACAAGAGCCATCAAAAAGCCTTCTGTGTGACTAAAATTCTTCTCATCACACATCTGGACTGATGTCTGAGCTTTCTGTAAAAATAACAAAACAAAGTTGTTCAGATGCTTTAGCATTTCCATTATTGTGCTGCGTAATTTTGCAGCTGATGTCACAGGGCTAAGGAGCAGCAGGGACAATAGCACAGCCATGGAAAATTATTTCCCGATCAAGCAAAGCTTGTACTTGAAACACAAGAGAACCAGGATAAATAACCAAGAACTGAGATGCCATTTTACAACTGCAATGGGGTTAAAATAAAAGTTAAAATTATGCTTATGGAACTTTACCAACGCAGAAGCCTTCTTTTCTTTGCAAGTGTGCAAAGGAGCAAACATAAGCCTCTTTAAAAATAACTAAAGAAATGCTCTGGTGCTGTATCGGTAATATTTTTTAAAAAATATTAATAAGTAAAATGTATGCCAAAAAAGGCAGTCGAATCTCCTTTCCTGGGACTAAAGATGCTCTGGCCTTTAGGCATGATGCCCACAGTGTCTTCTGTTATACCTGCTGAAGAAGACCTACTCCCCTCCCCTAAGGCCTGGGTGCCTGTGAATGTGGATTGAATTAACAACTGAACAAAGACAATTTACTGGAAAGGAGCAAGGAAGCAACCTAAGCATCTCAAAGCTTCAACAGCTTTCCAACCAGGAAATGTATTTTTCAAGGGTATATGTTTTCCTCTCTTTTCTATATGTTTTTCTGTGGTTTATACTGTCATTTCCTAAACATATTCTGACAGGCTGTTTATCTTGACTTGAAGTTTTGTGACCTTTCCATGGCTTTCCTCTGCCTCCAGAATTCCACAAATATATAAAAAAATATAAGAAGCAAAAATCCACCAGGTAAAACCCTTTATCATACCTGTTGTGTTGGACCCTTCCATCTGTATACAGATGCATGCTAGATAAAAACCTAGAAGACCCATTAAAACACTTTGTGACAGGTGAAATTTATTCTTCCTTCCCTTTTTGATAAAAACATGTTTGTTTTGTTTGTTTGTTTGTTTTTTTAGTAATGAAATAAGGAGTTTTCAAGAATCCCTACTGATTTTTTTTTTTACAGCATTTTGTGGGGCAATGTGATATTTGTATTCCAACTTGTTTTAAAGCACATAGAATTCTGAGGTTTTCCCGGTGTTGGCACACCCACCTGCAGACCCAAAACATCCAAGGTCCTCTGGCAGTTCACCAGATAAACTGTTGTAAAATAGCACTGAAATGGTTTGGACAGCTTCAATTTTGGAAACACTGGAAATTACAAAAAACTGTCATAATGAAAAATATAACTTCTATATTTTACTAATCAGAACTTTAGCACCATCATTCTAAAGGAAACTTTACTTACTTCCCTCTTCCACCTCTATTTGAAATAATTTTAATTTCTGCTATTAAAATATTTATATTTCCTATGGAACAGAAGTCTTGGTTTCCATCATTTCACATAACTGTGCTTTTGTATAGACAGAAGTGTGAGGTACTGGTGATACCTTACATAGTCTTCACTTCTTAGATCACTTTCAAATCACATCTGTAAGTAATAATATTGCTCCTTGTAAAATAAACATATTTGCCTATAGAGGAAACTAAGCCAAACATTTAGCTCGACGACATTTTTTTCAAAGCTTGGCAGATTCATGTTTATCTGAGTGGAAAAGGGAACACTGGAGCATGACAGAGGCACTCAAATCCATGGTATCTAATAGCAGCTTTGTTATTCCTTGCAGGTCAATATACAGCAAAGATGTATGATAGAACAAGAGCAATGCAGAGTTTATTACGAAGGGCAGAGGGAAAATGGGAGGACCCCAAAAAGGAAAAAAAGGACAGAGTGGCATGCTGGATTAGAGGAAAAAAAATGTATTTCAGGCAAGCAACAAGCCTACAGACATAGCAATACAGTTGTAAAAAGAAAAGCATACTCCATCATTCATTCAACAGGTGGAGAACTTTCTTTTTTACTACTAATACTGCCCCTCTCACTGAGACAAAATTAAGTTTTCTTCAAAGACAAAGGCACAGACACAAAAGATACCTCATGTGACATGAAAATCAAAATGACACAAAATTTAAGTCATCAGTAATAATGAAACTGCAGATACTTATGCACCACTTTTCAGTTCATGTAAGATGAAATTTTAATTCAGGTATTATTTTTTTACTTTACAATGTAACCAGGTCAGGCAGCACAACCACCTATTGCCCAATTTTGCACGCTTCAGAGGAGCTATCTAGTTAATGCTATTGCCTTTCAAATACATTAATTTAAACCATACTCTTCTGCATTTTTGCCAGACAGAAATATCTATATGGATGTCAGACTAGCCCATTCAGTCCAGTCCCCCATTCAGCATAGTAGACTCAAGATTTCTGGAATTGAAAACCACTAGCAGTACACATCAGTAAAAGTTACCTATGAATAATGTCACTTGCCAGATAGGCAGCAGAGAAAGCAGAAAGCAGACTTCCTGGAGGTACAGAAGAAATGGTGGCTCTGTGACAGCACCAGCAAATACTCCATACAGGTTAAAAGTTCAGTAAAGATTATTCTCCTCAACATCATCAGAAATATTTAACTGGGGCTCCTTAGAGTGACTGTAAATTCAGGATACTAGAAGAAAACATTTTTCAAAAACTAGCCAATATAAAATTTTAATTATTTAAAATATTCCCTCTGGATTTTGTCTTTCCAATATGAATTTCCAAACAAAATTACCCAAAGTCATTTGACTGCCATTCCTGAGGCTCACAACAGGGATAATTTACCCCTAAGACTCACCCTCTTTAGAAGGATTTTGGCAGTGTCTTCTCCTGCAAGAGGAAACTCCTTTGGATACCATTACAGATCATCAAACAACTGAGAACAGACTTATGTTCTATGATTTTTGCAATGAAATCATCAAGCTTGATGTTTTAACATATAAACAGAGAAAAGATGGAACACCAGTGATTTGATGTGAAATAAATTCCCATAGTAGTTTCTGTATTTGCTGATCTTATACACACTGTGTCATAACAGTCACTGGAAAGAAACAACAAACCCAGATATAATCCAAATAAATAACTGATGAGGTCAGTTTTTGTACTCAGAAAATTATGTTTAATTATATACAAACATCACTTCTTGCAGTAGACATCACTCCCAGCCAACGAATGAGCATAAAACCCCCAAGTATCCTGCCGTGTCTACATTTTCCATGAAATAAAGATACCCAAGGTATAAACAGAGAACATTTCTAACTGCCATTCCCCAAATATGGATTGTAGTTTCTGTGCCAACCTACTTTGAATCCATCTATTTTAGAATATGCAGTACTGCACATTAGGAACTGCCTTATGGAAACACAGATTCATTCACAAATGTTACATGGTTGCCATGGTTCTCTCTGTTTAATCTTTTCTCACACTGATTAATAACAGCCTGAGGCTTCTAACACAACCATACAGCTCTCTCTGTATTTCTACCTTGTTATTTAGGATACATGGGGAAAAAAACCTTTAATCCTTAGATTTCAATTCTCTTCCCCTTCATTCACTGTAAGCCGCTTTGATCATAAATATACACTTACCACACTACAAGTGGAAAGGAAAAACAATGCAGAGTTCAAGCCCCCAAATTCTAATCTTCAAACATGCAAACCCTTTTCATGAAAAGGATGCACTGCTTGTTTGATTTGGAGGAATTAACTGCTGCATTACCACACTCCAGTCTACCAGAAAATAGATTTCCATTTTCTGTGGATCGGTATCATATGAAGGCGAGACATACACATTTTGCAAAGTGGCTTTTGTCCCTTGGTGAATGCATTTTGGCACTGCATGCAAAAATAAAAAAGCCCAGATAAATGTGTCTCTTTTCCCCAAAACTCCCATTTGTAACAAAAATTTATTTCAGTGCCCGTTAATAAACTGTGTATTCCTGGAAACATTTCCCTGATGACTAGGAAGTTGGCACACAATTTTATCTAGGAAATAAATCCTCATGACTGATGCACTGAAAACACTTATGTGTCTCAACCACAAGCACAGGAATATGCCATAGCCTCCAAAAGTGATATCTGCTTTGTAGGGGTGAAGGACAAGAATGAGAAATTGCAAACTAGATACACCGGTAAATGTACTTCAAGTTCTAAAGAAATCCCAATTCTATGTTCAGACAGCAAGCTTTCAACTATTTAACCATATATTAAACTACTGATATGGATTAAGCACATAAAAAAGTAATTTCAGGAATACACAACCAGAAGTCAGCCTCCGCTACAAAATAATTTATACTCATACAACTTCTATTGATACAGCATTTCAAGCATTTGAATAAGAATCTTAAATGAAGAGATAGTATAGTCCTGCAGGTCAGAATTGGAGGTATGGAGAGAAGGTGGCTTCCCAAACTCTTGCCTTTAAAACACTAATTGCCAAATTTTTTAGGAGCTACCTATACTTATCCTCATCGTATTATAGAATGACAGTATTCCCAATGCCAGTCACAATAAGAAATGTGTTTAGCTTTTTTTAAATACAGATTAAATTTGGTCCAATGGGATGTTATGAGTAGAACAGACACATAAACCAAAAAAGTGCATGACTTTTCATAACATTCTATACTATTACTATATATAAAAGAAGAATTTGAGGAAAAGGGTAAACATAGAAAAAATGTACACATACAAATAAGCCTGCAAATGATGCCTCAGTCCATGTACTTACTTCGGCCTTTATCTTTAAATACGAAGAATGAAGTTCTGTGTAGATGAAGGTTCCAAAAATTTCCAACACTCACAGTTAATATGCTACACTTACATTTTTGCCATCTGACTACAGATTCTCCTGTAGTCATATAAAATAAAGTAAAAAGAAAGAGATTTTCCACAAAATTAGAAGTTACTTGGAAAGGTTCTTTCTAAAGGACTAAAAAATGGGTAACATCTACATGAAACCTTTTCCTGTACTGTTTCACCTCCGATTCTCTACTTTGTGCTATTCACTGCATATGTGGACCACAGATCTCTTTAGTATTCTGCAGAAGTTATGAGTTAAAATAATAATACACATAACAAAAAATGGCAACAGGGCCACATATTCCTACTGTTTTGTGCAGTAGTACTCCTATTATTTGTCCTTGTCTTCTGCTATACAAGTTATTACCTTGTGTATCATTATTACTATCTTACAATAAAACATTGTGTGGAAATGGCCACCAAAGTTCAGGATCCTGCTGCACTGGACACTACACTCCCCAAAAGACTTCTGCCTTCATAAAGATGCAGCTGCTATCTCTCCTCACAGAGTAAATCAGATTCGTAAGTGTCCTGCACTGTACAGTACTACACATTCCAGGTTTTGGAGAACTGAATGCCTTACCAACTTTTTCCCAGGACTCCACTGTAAAGCCTGGTATATTTTATCTTGGGAATTACAGCAATCATAATAAATCATATGTTCCTACTGTAGGGATCAACATTTTTTAGAAAACCAAAAACTCCAATGGACCTTAGAGTTCACATTTACAGCCAAGGCTGTAAAGCACTGTTTCTGATCCACTATAAAATTTCTTCCTCTACTCACTGTTCACAGCGGTCACTGTATCTGTTCCAGCTTCTGTGAATCCACAAACATATTTTTTACCATTGTTTTTAAAGCAGCATTAGAAATATTTATTCTAGAGTCCCAAATTTCTTCTTTATGCACTCTCCAAGATATTCCAGAATATAAATCCTGGAATGTAGCAATGACTCCAGTCAATGATGTGCAAACTACTGGCTAAGCAATTTCCTAAAAATATTCAAAAGGATAGTTTTGGGTGAAAAAAAAACCAACCAAACAAACAAACCCATAAGGAGCATAAGGGACATTTTTAGCAATGTGAAGATTTTGCCAGGACAGTGCAGGCTGCTTCCCTTCTGCTCAAGAAGCCTCTGATATTAGAACACCATTACATGCCTGGGTAAGTTTCTCATGTTCCCTTCCTGCCCTCTTGCCTACTTCAGCAGAGGCTGGGGCTCTATCTATGTTTATTTAAATAAAAACACCTTTATTTTCTTTAGTTCAGCAATACAATAACATGTGGTCTCTTGGCAGCTATGCCTGCACACAGGATTTAGCAATCCAGGACAGACCAGTTGCCACCAAGTCTGATATTCTGCTTCAGGACAGGCTAGTAATTGCTACTCAAACAGAAAGTGAAAAAACCCTGTAATGTAACAGAGCAGTCTGAATGAGCCAGAAAAAAAAAATATTCCCAACCCTAGCAAAAGACTTCTTTTCACTTAAAGAGTGAAAGAAGTTTCCTCTCACCTCAGTTTTACTAGTTATAAACTGGTGGTCATAAAATTATGCAAATCTATTTTTAGTCCAGCCACAGTTTATGAATCAAAGGCTGTCTGAAGAGATATGTCTTAATAATTGGTGCTACAGTGCTGGTCTCTCTCTTCACATGCTACTTTCAAAAAATGAGATGACCTAAAAACAAAAAATGAGATGATCTTATAAAACCCCTATGATGCTCCTACATGACCACCTAATACTTTTTATAATAATGCATCTTTCTTTCTGCAGTTTCTGATGCACATGCATCTTCTCAGATGTCCTGATGATCAGATTGATGTAAATTGCATTAGATTTTACTTCTACTTTATCCTAATAGAGCAGCACTGAGTGCAAGACTGGAATGTAAATAACTTGTCTGACTGAAAATATTTGATGGTAATGCTGTCTGACTGTAATTCCATGTGAGAAACATAGTTTGTTAAAATGTTGATGATACACTTAAGGAAGCAAGGACAGTGTTTAGTGAAAGAGAGAAGAGAAGAGAGGAGAGGACAAGTGGAGAAAGGTAAAAAGGAAAAGCTGCACAACAGGTGAAGAAACACACTGTCCATCTGGGAACAGGACAGTTGGAATGTCTGCAGTTCCTGTTTAATGCTGCTTATGTACCTGATGGTGAGTGTAACATCATAACTGTACTTAGCCTTTCAGTAATCAGAAAACATCAGTGTATGCTATACTTAAACTGGCATATTTAGGCATTACACAGGGTAACTTTAGGTTATGTTGCTGGGCCTGACTCTGCAACTTGCATTTGTCTTGATATCATGAGCTAAACTGAGCCACACCAGAAACTACAGTTGGCTACAGGGTCTATCTGTGTCCCTGAGTTCAGGTGGTGATGGCTCACAGTATGTTTTTCTGCCCCTGAAAGTAGAGATTTATCCCTATACTTTAATAAGTGATAGGGTGAGAGCAGGAGAACTTCATCAATAACAGCTGTTACCAGAGCACCCCAGAAAGAAGCAAGACCCAGCAGTTTCACATTCAAAGAAAAAAACTTCGGTCTTCACCATTAGAAACACTGCCAACTATGGTAACATAAAACAATTTTAGAAGTAATAAATTAGGATTAGGACCCTTTACAAAAATATTTTGATTGGGGGGACACAGTTTACTTTATTCAAACAGCTTGCTTTAGATTGAGAGGACCAGGAAGAAATTTCAAGGACCCTAATTTTTTTAAAGTCAATGACTGTAATCTCTGGTGTGAAAAAGGAGTAAGGGATTATGTCAGCTGCCCATTTATCAGCAATCACTTTGACCTGTGTAGGAACACACTCATCTGGGCTGTGAAAACAGGTATCAAATTACTTCCAAAATAATAACTAATATAGTGTCCTCTAGAAACAGTGGATACTAAAAATGAATGCTGCATTTACTGAAATGAAGGGAAAAGTGGGTGGGCAAGAATGAAGTGTCTCAGTTTGTGCAGCATGCCCTTCTGATCACATCACCTGCCCTTCTGATCACATCACCTGGAGGACTGCTGTCCTCCCAGTCTGCTCAGAGAAGCATCTCCTTCACTTTTCCCTTCTAATGTTTCATTCTGATTTGCTTACAGAATACGATTTCCCAGCTTTAAGCCCTTTCTGTACAATTGATGAGCTTACTCTTCTTGAAGCCTAGGAAACGTGTGTTACAGAGTAGCCTCAGTTAGAATCATACTGAGCATTGCTTTTCTGCTTTGTTTTTATCATCTTCTATTGCCTGTGATATCTGCTTTGTCACACTTATAAATCTCTTACCATGAGAATGGTATTAAGCAGCTTTTAATAAGTAGTAGAGAAATCAAAAGAAAGGATATACTTCTGGATACAGTACATACCTCTGCCACACTGTGAACAGTGGACAGTAGCTAAACTGAAAGGATGGGACCAGCTGAAAGAGGAGTTAATGTTCAAAGTACATGGAATGTTTTTCCTGGAATCATGCAACATCCAAGAGGAAGATCTTTCTAAAAAACACCCCAAATTAACCAAACCACCAAAACCCCACAAAAAACCCTAAAAAATATCCCACTATAGTTTTGTTCAATGAAATCAGAGAAGAAACTGATCCAGATATTTCTTTCCATGCAAAAAATCCACTCGTTTTTTCTTTAAAACACTAAGGAAGCAGGAAGCATAAGTCTGCTAGATTTTTCATTAAAATTGTATTCATTAAAATGAAATAATATTGTTGCGTTTCAACTCACATGAGAGAAATAACCTTTGTACTATAACACTATTTTCTTTATAAATAAAATAACAAATTTTAGATAATCAGAGCACTCTGCTCCTGAATCAATATAACTTCTTAGCAATTTTGACCCCATCCTCCACTTATCCATTTAGCATCCAAACCTCTATTGTACCGGCACCATTTTTCAGTTGTCTTGCAAATGGATAGAACAAATAAAAATCAAAAACCATAAAAAACCACTCCACAAACATCAGAAGAAATTACTCCATCAGCCTGTATTAACACAAGTTGTGTTTAATTTTACACACTGTTCCTAAAATGCCACCTTTCTACCACTGATAAAACATCAATGCTGCTACAATGGACTTCAGATTAAATTAGGTACTTCATACTAATTCTCTGCCATCAGTATTTCAATTAGACCAAGGCACTTGAATGCTAGAACTCACCCCAAGCATTTAAATTATATGTCCCCCTTTCAGAATTTGAATAAAGTGATTATTAACAAGCTCTTTAGTGTTGGGAAAAATTAAAAAAAAATTGTATTGAGGAATGAGAGTTCATATGCTTTTTATAACCCTGTAAAGTAATCAATCATTCCTTTCCAAATGGATCTGAGTCATAGAACAGAGCTATAATAATTTTAACTCAGTTATGGTTTCATTTTTGCAGAAGTTACAGCCGATTATGAGACACTTCATTATCACTGATATGTAGTCACCTAAACAGAGCCTAGCCCACCCCTGTGTCAATTCCCACAGAATTGCAGAATATTCTGAGTTGGAAGGGACCCACAAAAATCATTGAGTCTGACTCCTGACCCTGCACAGAACCATCCCCAAGAGTCACACCATGTCCCTGAAGGCATTGACCAAATGTTTCTTGAATTCTGTCAGGACCACTTCCCTGGGGAGTCTGTTCCAGTGCCCTCTAGGTGAAAAACCTTTTGCTGATATCCAACCTAAACCTGCCCTGACACAGCTTCAGGCCATTCCCCTGGGAACCACAGTTGGTCACCACAGAGAGATATCAGTGCCTGCACCTCTTCTGCTCACGAGGAAGTTGTAACTGCAATGATATCTCCTCTTCTCCAGGCTGGACAGACCAAGTGACCTCAGCTGCTTCTCACACAGCTTCCCCTCCAGAGCCTTTACCATCCTCATTGCTCTCCTTTGGACACTCACTAACAGCTTCATCTTTTTTTTATATATTGTGCTACCCAAAACTGCACACAGTGTTCAAGGTGAGGCCACCCCAGTGCAGAGCAGAGCAGAGCAGAGCAGAGCAGAGCAGAGCAGGACAATCCCCTCTCTTGCCCGGCTGGCGATGCTGTGCCCCTGTCTGTACACCCTGAGTTGCCCTAAGGTGCAGAATCCAGCACCTGTCCTTGTTAAAGATCATATCATTTGTGATTATCTCATAAGAAAACATGTGGTTAAGATTCAACATACTGAAATTCTAAGGCAACAGCTCTAAGAAAATTTTAAGGATTAGTCTTCACTATAACTTTCATCTTTGCTTTCAAGATTTTATGGGTTTTGGTACTCAATGTTTTGGAGTTTTTCCCAGTTTGAAGCCTTAACATTTTGGGGGACTCATTTCTGAATTCTCAAATAAAAGTAGCAGCAGCAACCCCTTCATCTTCAGAAGTCTGTGGCGAAGCAGTAAAAATCCCAGGAGCCTAGCTACTTAGCAACATGAGTCACCATGAACACTGTCTGCACCAATCCCACTTTAAATACCGAGTTCACATAAAGGTCTTTATCCAGTTACCCAAAGCCAACCTGAACTTCGTACTCACTCAGGAGATAACTTCACCCTCTGTAACCACAGTCAATGAGAAGAATTTAACATTGATAGCAAAGTCAGCCCATCAATTGTGTCCAGAGAACAATTTTCTTGTGAACTAGACATTGATAAGGAATTTGTTGCCCTCAAAAGACCCAGAAGTAATACTTACTTTATGTGAAGAGTTATATTTCCTTTCACAAATCTATGCTTAATATTACTGTGGCTTCACATCTATACCAACATCGACTCTATAATACATCCAAGGTAAAACAGGAAAAACAATCTTTTTTTCTTCCCTAGGGGGCAGGGTGTGGGATGGGTTTTCTTCTAAATAGAAGAAAATGATGCTGACATCATCCTTTCATGCATGCACTCTCTTGATGTGGCAAGGTGCTTCCATTAAAAGGAGCAAAACAGAAGCAAAATTTCTGTTGACTTTTTTACTGAGGCATTAGAGAATCACAATTATGCATTCACATTTTTCTCTACATACTAGACATTCATATTTGTAATAACAGCAAGAAAGGAGGCTCCACATAGCACAATGAGTGCAACTCATTGTGTCTTATATTACACAGAAAGGTCTCTGGAAAATTATGTAACAAAATGTTTCATCTTTTTATTATACTTATGTGTTTACTATAAATTATCATTGTCTAGCACCCATTTGAAACAAATTATGCAATAAAAAGAAAAAAAAAAAAGATTGCTAAGCAAATGTTTTCCTTCTTACTAGCCACAGATGAAAGACAGTGTCTGTATGTTTCCTCTTTAATACACCTTTTTCACTGTTGTCAGACAAAGCCAAATCTTCTAATTTTTTTAATTCTTATCAACAATTTCCTAACAATACATTCATTAGGAACATATATGACTGTTGAGGCAGCCTGGATTACAGCTTCTACCACAGAGTCTTGATGTTCCATGAATGGAAGGCAATAGCTCAGTCACAACAGATCTGCAGTGAAGGATAGTAGCCTTAGAAAACACGAAAAGGGGAGGTAGTGAACTTAATATATGTGTCACTGAATAATAAAGTATCATCCTAAGAATCCTCAGAGAAAGAATATTTCCAGGATAAAAAATTAAGTATTGAATTTGACAGGAAGAGGAAAAACAAGATGCATAGATTTTGCCTTACGTTAGCATTGACGGCTGCCTTCAGCTTGATTAATGTTCTGCAGGAAGAAGTTCTACAAATTACACAACTCAAGTAGACAAGTTTTTAAATTTCTTTCAAAACATTATAGGTTAATGCTTTACTTATACATGTAAATGAACAAATTCACATCTGCAGCTGCTAAAAGCCTCCCTCCCCCCAAAAAACCAAGCAAACTAACTATAGTTGGTACATTATTAGAGGGCTAAAGAGAGTTAGAAATTAGTGTAACCATCCTACTATGATGATGTTGGTAAAGTGGTATTTATTATTCTACTATCAGTTATTTCCACAGCCTTTTACTCATGTATTTTATCCTTATCACCTTATCTACAGTAATTGCACTTTGGATTTGTGACACATTTTTGTGTTTTACTATATATAATAAAAGTCAGACTGTAATCATCAGATGATTAGAAAGAACAGCTGCACCACTACTCAGATGAACTGGAGCCACTCAATGCACGGGAGAGAGCAAGTTTGATACATGCTCCCAATGGAAGAAAGATACTTTCCCTTTCCTATTTCTGCCTTGCATTGTAATGCTCCAATTCACATCATCAAACTTCCTTTCAAGGGTAACTGTAACATCTATGTTCTTACTGGAAGAAAGATAAATCTATCTCTTCCTGTCACAGAGGAGTTCGTCATAAAGCTGTTATCACTTCATGTTCTTATCAACAGAAAGCAACAAATCTGAACAACAAGCAACAGCTGAGCAAAAGTGAGTTTTTGGTCAAGAAGAGTTATGGCAGCTCCCAGGCAATAGGAGCTGTCTGGCACAGAAGTCTAATGGCTTTATGATTAAAACAGGATTGAGGGGCTAGCATCATGAAAATGATGACCAGTCATATCAGCTACCATATCAACAGCAGAAAACCTGCATTTTTATTTCATCAGAAAGGGCAGGTGTATACAATCCAAATTTGCAATGCCTCTGCTAGAAATTTACTGCCACTTCTCCCACTGCACAAAACACCCAGGAGTTACATATTTCTCCTTTTTGGTCAGTTTGAAGGGGGATTTTTTTGCTTGTAACATTTTTCTTTTGCAAGTCACAACTGAAATCAAACAAAGTGTATGAAACTGAAATTACTGTAATTTGCAGAGATTTATACATCCCTACTGTCAACCAAATAACCCAAATCTCTTCTAGACATATGCATGGATCTAGTTTCCAAACAAAGTGGAGTTTCTGTTCACTTTGGAAAGGACACAGTGTGATTCTTAACATTTTGTTCATAGGAAAGATGAGTGCAAATGAAGTAGAATCATTGTAAACAAACCCCAAAAACAGAAACAAAAAAACACCCCAAACCAACAAAAAACCATTTAGTATCTTTAAAGGAATGCAAACACAATGGGCATGAATTTCAAGTACATCACCATTGTAAAACCAGGATAAAAATCACCCGGTTAAATGCAGGCAAAATACCAGAATTTTATTCTAAAAACCCTGTCACATCAGTCATGCTAAAAACTGTTGAGAATTAGCAGAACATGCACATTAATACTATTCCAGGTGAGGCCAAGTAGGAAGGGCTGGTCTTAAACATATAATTTGTTGTAATGCAAATTTGCTACATTAGTAAATATTTTAAGTTAAATGTCAAGTAAAAACTGAGTGAAAAAAAAAAACCCATGCAGAATCACTTCGATTAGTATTTGGGAAAATATTTGAAGTAGAGGCTAGACTGGTACCTGCAAAATATCTGAAAAATGTGATATTTGCTCTGGATGAAAAGATTTCACTGAACAGCTTGAAATGTCAGAACTGACTTTGAAGAAATCAGAATGTGGAGGTCAGATAGAGGAAAAAAATTGCCATAGCTTCAGGATACACCTATGACATTTTTTAGTTACCACTACTATTATATTTCTGTTATAGAACTAGGTTAAACAAAAAACAATTGAACAAATGGATTTGTTTGAGTTTTATTTTTCTCCAAAGTATGAACAATATTTTAAGTACTATGAGATTTAAAAACTGCTAATTATCTTAAATTGATATATTCCAGAGTATTCTCTCATCGACCCTATGAGCTGACACTACAGGGCACGACAGTCTGCAGAGATGATGGAGAAAGTTCTGGCATTACCCAGAATAAGCACCTTAAGAAACAGGTAGAGAGACTGAAAGCTGTGACAGTGACCACAGCAGGTAACTCAGGTTGTCTCATACAGTACAGAAAGGAGAAAATAATATCCTGATACACACTGGACACTACATAGAAAGGCTAATGTTTCCTGGCTGCAGTTTTCACTTAGTTTCAGTCATATAGCAGTGCTAAAGGCATAGAATTAAAATAGAATAAACTTCATGTCATGTTTCACTCTGCCCTTTGTCTTATATACTTGCTTTTAGAGAAATCATTGAGAACTCTACATCAACAACACTGATTTGTGTGTTTCAAGACGGCAGAAACACAATATAATAATAAATATTGTGGGATGTAGTCAATAAAAACCCTTAGTTTTTCTACAGGAAATATTGGAAGAAGTATAAATAATTTTATTAGGAACTCTAAGCGGTAAGAAATACAAGACATAACCCATGAAGAGATATTATTCAGGTAGCTGGTAACTTACTTGACTTGTGTAGAATTATTTTACATATTTAATCTGGCTTTTACTTAGTTACATCCTCAATTGTTAGCTATTTATACTCCCTTTACATCACACAAGGTGCAATTTCTCTTCCTTTACTGAACTTGCTACTGAAACTAAAGTTCAGAGGAATCCTAGAAGAATCCTGGTTAAAATCAAAAATACAAATCTTTTTCAGAGAGAAATATAATTCTCTTTTTAATCTTCTAAGCCAAAAAGCCCAGTATTTTCTCGATAGGACACACGTCAGGAATTGCAGTCATACAACTTCCTGATATCCCTGCACAAATATGAGCATGATAAGATTATAACTGAGTGAAGATTATGAGTGACTTACTACTTTTTCCTAATTTGTCAGCCCTTTTGTATTTAGCACACTATTTACTTAAAATAAATGTACTCCAATTAAAATACTATTCTAGTTATAATATTATAAAATATTTTAACTTATCTTACTTCTCTTTTTGCAAGTGGATGAATGAGTCACCCTACCTGGATTTTCTTTCACTTGCCACTTCACTCTGCCATATGCAAAGAAAAGAAAAAGCAAGCTAAGTTTTTACTTAAAGACTTACTGTGCAAGGGGAGCGCACTCATTCAAACAAACATATCTTTATAGTTGCTAGTATAGTAGTGATATGGCTTTGGTTATTACTTCCTTTAGAATAATGAAACGAAGATATTTGTCAATCTGTTATAAACACCTTCTCCCAAACCCAGGTTAAGTGCAAAAAAACCCTCTAAAAATACAAATTTGTTATCAAGAGTTGATACAAGATGTAAAACCAATGGAATAACAGTTAATTAGAAAAACTTAAAACAAGAGTCAAATGTGTATATGATGTACACAAAAATAAAATTCAAACCAGAAAAACAAAACAAACAAAAAATTACTTTGAAACAAAAATCTTGTGTAAAGTACTCCTCCAAGAATGCATCAAAAGAGAATATACCATTTAAATGACATATTTTTTCTGCTACCTAATTTGCTGAAGAGTCCAGACAATGTACCACCCTTCACACATCAGGACTTTTTATGATGTGCTGCTGCAATGACAGACAGATACAGGATACAACAGTTTAGGATTGCTCCTCTTTCACCCTCCCTCAGGAAACATGTATGTCATTGTATATGTCTACTGCCTCACAAACATCCAAAATGGCTTCAGAACTACATCTGTGCTCATGCCTGTTATGTCACAACTGTTTCTCTCCCAAATTACAAACCCTTCAGCTGAAAATTGTGGAAGGAAACAGAGATTCCACAAATCCTACAGAAACCTTTCCCAGTGACTGAGCACGCAGATACTTACTGAAGTCAGGGAAAAACCATTACCGCTGAAGAATGTCAATTAGCACAGTTTAAGTGCTGTTTTTCATAGATAACTTGACAATTTAAGGCCATTAAAATATTGTAGAGTAGTGTGGGGGGATGTCTTAAACAGCGGTGTAGTACTTTGTGTCATGACCTGAATTCTGCTTCAGGTAACATACTCACCAAAATTTACTCTGTAAAAATTGAACATTCATAATTCTATCATTCTGTCAAGAATATTTTCGCAGATGTCAAAACTTTTACTTGAGAGGGGGATTAAATATATCACATTTTTGTGTTCTAATATATATATGGACTAGATACCGAATGCAGAAGTAAAAATGGGAGCACCCCAGAGCTTGCAAGCATGAAAACCTCCTTTAGCACTGTAAAAGAAAATCATAAATCAATACTTTAAAAGCTGCATTTTTATAAATAAATTAAGATGCAGGCGTCGAGTTTTGCAAAACTCAAGCAATACTTTTCTTCTTCATCTCCAATCACCTCCTTTCAGAATTTCCTAAGTGAAACGGAAAATAACTTACTTGCAAATGTCATCTTCTGGGTCCTCAAGCCCAAACCTTTCATCAAAAGTAAGTTGTATCCATACGTTTTCATCAAGTGCTACTAATCTCCACACTAGCACAGTGTTGCGTGGGTATGTGTGTGGAAACTTGGGGCTGTGAATACTCCCATTAGTAGTCACAGTAATTATCTTCTCATGGTGAGGGTCCTGCACACCTACAGGAAGGACAGAAAACAGAGGCATCAATGCTCATTCCTTCTCCTTTTCCCAAAGTGTTGTTATAGCATGCACAGATAAAGATGCTTTAGTTTTGTTTGCTTTTCTTCATCAGGCAAGAATTTCTGCTTGAAAAATCCATGCACTAACAATAACACAAGAGTTTTTCTAAAACCTGCATATTGTCAGATTGATATTTCACTCAGTAAATTATAGGAATTCTCAGAGGTAGCTATTAATAAATTTTGTAACAAAGTAAGTATAAAACCACAGTTTTATACTGGAAATTTTATATTACTTTCTTTTCAGCTATTCATTTTTTTCAGTTAGATATTTAACCTTATTTTTCTGACTTTTCTTTATAAGCAGCATTCTGATGAACATTCATTTGAATTTATAAAAGACATACATACCTCAGTCTACTATGAAAATACACACTGCAATTGTACCTTAATATAGCCACATATAAAGGTTGACAGCTAAATGAATGTAGTGCAAGAGAAGAAGGCCACAGAAACTACAGTGCTATTTTAAAAGAATCAATCTATACTTATATACAATTTAAAGTCTGACGAACTTTTGCCTTCTATACTTCTGAACTTGTGCCTTCTACTTGTGGTATGAAAATGGTAAATTTTCTTTTAAGTAGAATGGCTACTTATATCAAACTAACATTGTGGTCTTGCCAACATTCATACACACTTTCAAAGGACTTACTGCAGCTTACTGAGGACAGCATGCAGTAATAAAAAAAGGGCATGAAACCAGAATTCCTAATTTAGATACTTCATTGGGTTTTTGTTAGCTGAGTCACAAACATTTTTCTATAATGTACAGTCTGTCAGCTGAGAGCTGCATGCTAAACACAGGAGCCAACAATAATAAAAATAACTTTCCCAGAGATTAGTGCACCAGAGTGCTCTTTCCAAAGCATTCAAAGCACCACAATTTCAGATAAACTTGTCAAAATGTGGTATATGATGACACTATACTTAGTGGCACGTTTTGTCTTTAAAAACACAAACAGGATTACAAACCATGATATATTTCACAACATATTAAAAAGTGTTTTCTTTTGCATCATCAGGGCACTGATAATAACAGCACTACATGTAAGGACTGTAAATAATCCAGGCATATCAAATGAGAAATCAGTAAAAAAGGGGAAAGGAATGAAGAGGTATCTACTTATTTAGTGAACTGCATCTCCAGTACCTACAATTTCCCCCATTTGTAATGGAAAAACATATCTATTTGCTTTACACTTAACAGTGTTACACGAACGTATCAAATTCCCCCACATGCCACTTGCTCCATTTCAAATATTTGCTTTTGCACAGTGGAATTTATTCTCTTACAAAAGAATTATTTTGCATGACTACAAAGACAAGTAATTGCTGTTACTGGAGAATGAAGCTTGTTATTTCTCTTTAGATAAGCTGCAATATTCCTTTTTATCTGTTTTACAAAATTTGTACCAGTGTACCTCAAAACTCTAGCCTTTTTACTGAAAAAGGCTACCTTTCTACTGAGTTCATGCCTGGTCTGAAAATTACTTTTGAGTAGATCGTGTGAAAAGCACAGCTGTCTGTGTATGGCTAAGATGAGACTATAGATTTTGTTCTTTGTGGAATGACTTTGCAATTCCTGGCTTTATTTTAGGTATAAATCAGTCTAAGTTACACTAAAAAGGCAGTAAGAAGCTCACTCAGATTTACAGCAGTCAGCTGTAGAACTCCAAATCTGTATACATAGCTGCTGTGGGCTGTCTGCCTTTCTATGAACAACCATCCTCCCTACACTCATCCTGATGTCCCTCCACTGTCAAAAAAAGTAGAAAAAAGTAGAAAAAAATTAATACTGTACAAACTGCATTGAAAAACTGTGAAGCATCAGTTTAGGCGAGGACTGAGGTAGACAAGGCACCATCTCAGCCAGGAGACAACTGGGAAAATGAGGACAGACAAGGACCAAACCAATGTATTTGCATCTTCAGTCAAGAGCTTCAGCAGACAATGAGCAACTGAGATCATCTCGAGGAGAAAGTCCTGGAAATGAGTCAAACTAGACAGGAAAAATCCCTGAGTTGACCTGGATATAGGACACGGTATTACACTTATTGGGAAAGGACAGCACACACTTAACATAGCCTGAAGTTGAAGAATGAGTTGCCGCTGTCGTCTTTGATGTGGTACAAGATGCTATCACCAGATTTATATATCCATCAGTGCAGAAAGTCTGCCCCTCAAAATTACAAGATTCCAGGCATTCTGAAAGCACGGCAGTGCCTAACCCTTCCACCGATGTGGTAATGCAGATGAAAAACCACAGTATCACCAAACAGATCAGTAGATGCCACTGTAAACTGAAATTAAACCCACCGACTAGACAAGCTCATTCCTGCCTACTTCAAAGTAAGTGTCTTCCCCCATGGGCGCAACACATTTCACAAAGGTCAGCACTGACACTTTTTAAATATAGCAAATACCTCTTTCTTAGTACATTGTAATGTCTACATTTTAGCAAGGGTCATGGTTAAAACTCAGACAAATTGCATGCAGTTCAGGAGACAGAAAGGGAACTGCAGAATAAGAGAGGAGCACTGTGCATGGAATAATGACCTCAGCACTGATTCACTTAAAAGGTCACACAGTACTGGAAAAATTAGTTTTTAAATCGTTTTGTTAAAACTACAATTTTTCCACAACAGGACATCAGTACTGCCAATCACACAATCTTAATATATATTATCTGGGTAATTTCGTTTTATGAAAAACAACTTTTAGGCCTTGAGAAAGAACATTTGCTAATGTGTGGCTACCACTGCTTAAAAAAAATAAAGCCAAATCTAAACATAAAAAAGCCTGAACTCCAAATATTTACCAATAAACATTAGAAACTTTTCAGATATACAGCAATGTTGCAGTTTGTGAACTTTCTGTTTTAAAACTGAGAAATAAAAGATGCCAGTAACTACTTGATCATTACAATAGAACTTGAAGGGAAATATGATTTTTTAATTAATTGAAAGGATTTCCGGACAGCATTCCCATATAATTTTTACAACACACCCATCTCTACAGAAACTGAAACTCTGTAAAAGAAATTCTTTGAAATGTAACATAACATGCTATTTCTTCCTCTTTCAGCAGACTTTCAAGAAGCAGTAAGCCTGCTTTCAAACAAGTAACTCAAGCCATAGAGGGGTACCTCTTTCGGTCCTGTCTCCGATGCAGTTGCCTCCAGGCACTTCTTAACTATTATCTGAATACAACAGTCAAAAGAAATTTAACTCTTTTTGCCAGGAACAAAAGAAAAAAACTGGAAAATCATCTGTTATTGGCAGAAAATTGAAGACAAATACCTCTGTTCTGTACTGTTTGCACATAAAATGGCTATCAGGGCAAAGTCACTCAAAGTCATTCAAACACTGCTATGCAGAGACCTCTGGAGACTTCCAGTCCCAGCTCCTGCTCACACTAGAGCAGCAGAGTCATTGGAGGGTTGGCATTTTCTAGACAATGCTCAAAGCCCCTCACAAATGGAAACTCCACAGTGCTTTGGGATAAATTGTTCCATTGCTGCACTACCTCTCTAGGTAAGATGTTTTTTCCTAATATTAAATTTGATCCTCTCAAGCTGCAATTTTTAGCCATGATTCTTTCGTTGGTTTTGTGGGGCTTTTTTGTTTACTTGTTTTTTTGTTTGGGTTTTTTTTTTTTTGGGGGGGG